>CATQJA010001548.1:0-27496 GCA_958295435.1 Mesorhabditis spiculigera
AATTGGACTGTGCGGCGACTTCTGGATCGAGAACAAAGCCAACGGCAAAGCCAAAGCCACGCCCAGGACGTCAAGACCGACCTCCGCTTCCAAAGCTCCGCCGTCATGGCCCTCCAGGAGGCCTCTGAGGCCTACCTGGTCGGACTCTTCGAGGACACCAACCTGTGCGCCATCCACGCCAAGCGCGTCACCATCATGCCCAAGGACATCCAGCTGGCCCGGCGTCCGGTCACTACCCCGAGAAGTCACTACCCCGAAAGTCACTACCCCGAAAAATGATAGTATTGTTTTTCCCGGAAAAATACAGTTTTCATGCCGTTTTCCTATGAAAATCATGCAAATTATTTCGGGGTAGTGACTTTTCGGGGTAGTGACTTTCGGGGTAGTGACTTTACACCCGCTGGCACGCCGCATCCGTGGAGAACGCGCCTAAGCTTTTGGAGTGACTGCCTACGACGCAACGTCTGCTTGACACAACAACAAACAAACCCCCAAACCCAACGGCCCTCTTTAGGGCCACAAATCAAAACTAAAAATGTATTAAAGGCTTTGAGAGCTTGAGCAGTCTGCTCCGGATCTCTTTCTCTCTCACTATCCCTCTATCTCTCTCTCTCTCTCACTTTCTCTCTTTCTCTCTCTATCTCCATCTCTCTCTCTCTCTCTCCCTCCGATTCTCAGCGCGAAACGAATTTCCCAAGCTAGATAGGCTTGAACCAGCCTAAGCTAAATCAAAGCCAAGCCTAAGTCAAGCCGAAACTAGGCCTCTGCCAAGCTAAAGCCAAGCCTAAGCCTAAGCCTAAACTTTACCAAAGCCAACCCTAAACCAACAAGGGGAAGTGTACGACCGGCCCAGGGGGAAATCGACACGAAACATGGCGAATCTGATAAAATTGGACACGGGGATTCCGCTGCTGTTATCAGAATCTGCTAAACAAAACGGAGAAAAAGTTATGAAGCTTCCACAGGCCCTTACAGGCCGATAAAAGAGCATTTTAGGCGATTTTACAAACTTTGAAGTCTCATAACTTTTTCTCCGTTTCGTTTAGCAGATTCTGATAACAGCATCGGAATCCCGGTATCCGATTCCATGCGATTCACCATGTTTCGTGTCAATTTCCCATGGGCCGGTCGTGCGCTTCCCTCGTAAGCCTTTGCCAAAACCGGAGCTAAATGTCAGCCTACGCCAAAACTGGCCGGACCTAAGCCAAGCCCTAGCCAAGCTAGCTACGAAGTTCGCGCAGATTCCGAGCTGTCCGAGCTTACGTAATGACTATGTTCAGCCGGTGGGGAGAATGAAATTTTTGGATTCTGGTAAGCGAGTCAATTTTGCTTGGTTTATTCATTACGTCATTAAGGGGTAGTAGTAGTAATACGTCCGTAGCTGTCAAAGACGCAGAAGCTGCCCGTGTAGCCATTGGTGGTCGAGCCGGAGACGCAGTGCGTGGTTTTCGGGCAGTTCAGGTTCGCGTCGGCGGCTAGAAAGTAAGGTTTAAAGGGACGGGCAAATTATCGTTATATCTGAGGTTTTATTGAATTTGGATCCACGTAATTTTTTGCCACGGCCGTGAGGCGACGCCTGCCGTTTTCCTGATGGTCACGTATTACGATGTCTTCAACAGGTTCATAGGTACGTGTGATTCATTTCAAGAGTGCTTTTCTGCGACACAAAATACGCCTGCCGCATTTCCAATGTGTAATTGAATACGACGTCTTCGAGCGGGTCAAGCAAAATGCACGCTTCGTGACGCGGATGACGCTTTTCAGGATAACTTACGTCCAGCTACGGAGTTCGGGTCGATGTACGTCGATTTCTGGCAGAGACTGGCGGCCTGAAGCGGATTATAAAATTGCTAATTTTTTTAATTTACCGTAACGCAGGCATTGCTGCTGCCCAGGTAGGTCGTGATATAGCGGCAGACAAGGGTAGGGTCGCTGCACACACCGTTGACGGCCGCTTAATTAGAGGTTAAAGGGACGTGCAAGCCATAGTTATGGATTTTGGACTCGAGCTTTCATACGTTTTTGCCGATACGCTACGCTACGCAGCGCACGGAACGCGCACGGGTCGGGATAAATTTTAGTCGACGTGAAAAATCCGTTGCGAAAGACCGGTGCGGCAAAATTCAAAGCGGATTTATAACTAAAAAGCCATAGCATTGCCTTGCAGGTTCCTTTAAATTAAAACGTACGAGCCTTGACGCTGCTCAGGTCGGTGGGGGTGAAAGCTGGGCAACTGGGAGCACCAGGACCATAGGAATCAGCGAATGCCTAGGTTTTGAATTGACTTGGTTGACTATCTCTTCCTCTCCCCCTCTTTCTCCCTCTCTCTCTCTCGCTATCTCTTTCTCGCTCACCATTGCTCTCTCTCCCCCTCTAAAACCGTAGATGACCAACCTGCGCAGCGAGTACAGCTCCAATGCAGAAAGTAGTGAGAGCGAACATCGTCGATGACTTTTCCGCCCCCACTGACCCATGTCCAGCCTTTTATCCACGGATTTTCGTGTAATTGGGCAGCTGTGCCAACAATCCCTACAAGCCATCTCCCTCCCCCCGCCCGGCACCACCCCAAAAAATCTAAATGCCGACATTTTTTGGCAATTGCAGGCGAGCGCCGGCCCGAAAAAGTAAAGTGTTTGACATGGGAAAAGCGTTTGAAAAATTGGACTGTGCTGCGACTTCTGGATCGAGATCAAAGCCACCTTTACTTTCGCATTATCCTGAAGTGCTTAGTAACGTAAAATTAAACGTTTCAATTGAGTTCAATAAATTTTCATTAGATTTTAAGCGGAAAAATAGCTATGGCTAAAGTCTAGGAACCCACCCCAACCGACTTTTCAACTTTTCTACCTTCCCTATTTTTATTTTTCGCTACTTTTTCGACTCAAATGCAATGTATTCTAACTAATTAGCCTACCGCGAGCATTTTGGTATACTTTAGAGATCGCTAGAACAAAGGGGGGCCGAGACACAAAAGTTGGTGCCGGCTGGGGGGTTCCTAGACTTTTACCGGATCTAGAAACTCTAAAATTCCTAAAAATCGAAGATTTTGGTCGAAATTCGGCGAAACCACGAATTTTTAACATATTGACAAAAAAACGAATAAACTTTTAAACTTTTTGTGTTTTAGGAATCGCAAAAACCGCCTAGAAACGCTTCCCCGTTTTATATTAGAAAAATTGGGTATCAAGGAAAAAGTTGGCTGTCTCTCTGATATCTGTTCTCCCCCCGCTAATAGTCCAGTACTCAAAAATTGGAAATTCAATTTCTCCGCCTTTGATTAGACCGGAACTTGTGTAATTTGCATATTTCTGGCGCATGACGCAATTCTGCCAAAATCCAGGCATTTCCCTTCATGACCGTCACCCAAAAGGTATGTCGATTTTTGCAACCAGAAAATGCAAATTTGCAGTACGAGCATCAGGTGATCCCGGTGGGCACCGTCGTGCAGACGATCCTCGGCGATCCGCTCAAGATCACCAGCGTGCTGCACTTTGGCGAGTTTGGCGATGTCTACGAGGTGGGCAAGGGAGCAGAGATTTTTGCAAAATCTCGAAAAACGTGATTTTCTCTTTCCAGGCCGAGGAGCCGGTGGAGAAGACGCGGATGTGCCTGCGCACCGAGCACATCAACTGCCCCAAGGCGTTCAGATCGCTCGATGTGAGATGAGGGTCTTTAAAGGCTATAGTATGGTCTATAGGCTAATTTTAGGTACCTGTGCGTTATCGGGGGGCGAATCAATTTTTTCTATTTTGCATACATTTTTGAATATAAACCGAAGTTTTTTAGGTTAAACTTAAAACGGTTAACTTTTTTTGCATTATCGGGGGGGAGACTGTTTTTAATATTATTACGCGAAAAAAACCTTAAAAATTGTTAAAAAACGGCAAAATATTTATTTTTCGACCAAAATGGCCGATTTCTTTACCAAATCTTAGTTTGTATTTTTTAATGTGTTTGAGATAGTTTTTCGACCTAAATTACGGTTAAATTTCACTAAAAAGGTATCAAAATAATTACGCTTACGGTGTTTTTAGACCCCCCCCGATAATGCGAAAGCTCCCTAGAATTGTCCCGTTAAAATGCCCATTTTCAGTGCTTCATCCGCTTGGCGCAACGATACCCGCTGGCCGACCGTCGCTACAGTCGCCACCTTATCAAGTCAGGGACACCTACCGTATCCACGAGATGATCATGATTCTAGCGTGACGAAGCAGACGGGCGACTTTGGCGAGCTGAATGAGCTCCGTTTCCACACCTGCGAGCTGCTCGGCCCCAATCTCGACGACCTCCGCCAGCTTCATCTGCAGCGCAATTTCACGTACGGAACGGGATGCTAGAGAAAAAACTGTCCACCCCTTCCCCGATAATGCACAAGTGCCTAGAAACCTAAAGCTATTTTTATTCCCCACGCAACCGACTTTTCAGTCACCAGATGGCCTTCTACATGTGCGACCAGATTCTGCGCGCCCTCTCCGAGCTGCACCGCCTCGGCTACGTGCATCGGTAATTAACGGGACGGTAAAATCACATTCTTTTGTCTTCAGCCGTGTCTCGCCGAAGTCGTTCTGCGTGGGCAGCCACGTGCACGAGTCGCTGGTGTTCGTCGTGGGCTACTCGCATCTGCACTACGTCAAGAAGGGCAACAGGGAGCATAAGTCGGTTTTTGGAAGGGGACTTCAGGACGTCAGTCTTAAACTCCGTATTTTACGTACTTTGAACGTTAACGTACACCTACATCCTACTATATATAAAAAAATAGTGTCTGTGTGTGTGTGTGTGTGTGTGTGTGTGTGTGTGTGTGTGTGTGTGTGTGTGTGTGTGTGTGTGTGTGTGTGTGTGTGTGTGTGTGTGTGTGTGTGTGTGTGTGTGTGTGTGTGTGTGTGTGTGTGTGTGTGTGTGTGTGTGTGTGTGTGTGTGTGTGTGTGTGTGTGTGTGTGTGTGTGTGTGTGTGTGTGTGTGTGTGTGTGTGTGTGTGTGTGTGTGTGTGTGTGTGTGTGTGTGTGTGTGTGTGTGTGTGTGTGTGTGTGTGTGTGTGTGTGTGTGTGTGTGTGTGTGTGTGTGTGTGTGTGTGTGTGTGTGTGTGTGTGTGTGTGTGTGTGTGTGTGTGTGTGTGTGTGTGTGTGTGTGTGTGTGTGTGTGTGTGTGTGTGTGTGTGTGTGTGTGTGTGTGTGTGTGTGTGTGTGTGTGTGTGTGTGTGTGTGTGTGTGTGTGTGTGTGTGTTTGTGTGTGTGTGTGTGTGTGTATATTTGCATGCAGCTTCCGTAAGTATGTACCGCACCTACAGCCACAGGGGAAGGTTTTTAAGGTACGTATGATACGTCATTAGGTGCGTAATGGTCTTGAGATGGGTGCACATATATAAAATTTAAGAAAACCGGCTGTTTTCGCTATTAAAATTAAGTTTTTGTAAATATATCGAAAAACCTCTTTGTTAGGAGGCAATTACCATTGACCGGAAGTGGCCGTAGCCTATAAAAATGGAGGGAGCGTGCGCTTTTCATTTTTTGGTGAGCGGCATTCGGCAAGCCCTATGTTAAGTCAAATTTTCAGAAGTCCGAGACGGGTCCAGGGTTGAAAAGCCGCGAAGCGGTTTTTCAACCCCGGTGGTAACTGTAAATCGGTGAAGCTCCAAAAGGTCGTAATTTCGAAAGTACCGTACTCAGGCCCGTTCCGTAATTTGTAAATTACTGTAGTCAGTGGAATACTGTAATTTAGGGCGTCATTTGGAAAGTAATGTAATCGGAAAAGACGCAATACCGTAACCTGTAAAATTCGGTCTGTGGCAACGTCCTTTGAAAATTGCCGTAGGCGACAAGTTACAGTAATTTTTAGCGTCTTTTATTTAATAGCGTTTCTCCCCAAATCTAGTCAGTAAAAGGTACCGTAATCTTTAAAAATCGTTTTAAAACATATCTGGAACGTTATTTGGAAAGCATCGTAGCCGGCAAAATTTACCGTATTCCGAAATTACTAGTACCGCATGCCCAAAACTTGCCGTCATTTGCAAAACGTGCACTTCCCCATTTAGAGTCTACAAGGACGACTACAAATCGTCGATCCGCGGCTCGAAGGTGTTCCAGAGTGTGGCCGCCCAGCGGGAGAAGACCGTCTACTTTCGCGACGACCTCGAATCTCTGTATTTCTTGCTGTCACCGCCCCTTTAAACCCCCGCCTCCAGGTTGTTCACCTTCATCGACGTGTTCAAGATGGGCGCGGTGCCGTGGAAGAGCAAGGAGCCGGCGAAAATGCTCGACGACAAGGTCAAGATGCGGCAGGGAAAATGTGGGGAATTTTTTGGCGAGCTAGAAATTCCTCAATGTTTTCTGCTAGCCTGCTTTTTCAGTCAAGAACTTCGACAAGTTGCTGCCGCCCGACTTTGAGCAGCTGTTCCGCATCCTCCGTACTTTTGATGAGACCGATCGGCCGGAATGTGTGCTTCTGCACGAGATCATCGACAAGTGCGCCAGGGTGAGGAGAGAGAGAGGGAGAGAGACAGACAGAGAGCAAGAGACAGAAGAGAGAGAGAGTGACAAAACGAGATATAGCAACGTTTTTACGATTTTGAGCCGAATTTACAGTTCCCAGAACACTTCAAGGGACAGCGACACCTCAATCCCCTTTTTTAGCGCTACGAGATCAACATTGGAGCCGTGGCCCCGGATTTCCTGGGCAAAATCTTGCCGAATTTTGTTCTCAACCGCCCGCCCAAGGAGGAGGTTAAGGTATCAATTCCTTAAGGGGTCTGTACCCATAAATCCCATCCAGAAAAAAGAACTCACCGAAGACCCGGACAGCGACCGCGACGAGTTCGAGGCGTGCGTGAAGGCGCGCGTCGAGAACAAGATGACCACTGGGGTATCGCATCGTATTTGTGGTGTCTATTAATGCCTTGCAGCCGTAATTTAACTAGTAATAAAATGCCCATTTTTGTAGGACGAGACGAAGGGCGACACGAGCTGCTCGATCGGCCGCTTCAAGGGAGATGAGCCGCCGGATGAGGCGGCGGAGAAGACGGCCAAGAGGCTCAAGCGGGGGTATGGTGGCGGAATTTTTGAAAAGATAATTTTCCAGTACTTTTCAACTTTTTATTTTGCAGTTTTCATATTTTTACAACAACAATAAGTTTGAGACTTTTAAAGTAGCTGTCTCTAAACCACTCACCTTGAAAATAGCTTAAAAGGACCGGCTAGACCGGTCACTGTTCGACCAATAAGCCGATTTTATCGTTAGCGTTTAAGGTTTCAGGAATTTTTTAAGATAGTGTCATTCGTTTAAAAAAAAACAATTTTGCCCTTCAGAAAGAAGCCGAAGCACAACGAGGACTACCGCGTCGGCCGCGACATCTTCATCGTCTAGGCGGAGGAGAAAAAATCTGGCATCTCCTCCACTCGCCAATTCCAATCCATTAACGTATTATCTATCGCTTTACGATTGTTTTCGTCGAATTTTTTTGAAGATCACATGGCAACATCTTAATAAAGTGTTTTATGGCATGAATCGATGGTTTTTCGCACTGAATTTTATGGTTTTATGGTTTTGTTTTTTAGAAAAAGGAAGGCTTACGCTCCTACACTCTATATCTAACGCTCACTCTCTCTCCCGCTCACTTTCTACCTCCCTCTCTCGCCCTCTTTCCTTTTTCTCTCTCTCACTTCGTTTCTCTCTCGCCCCCGCCCTCGCCCTCTCACTCACTGTCTCTCTCGCTCTCGCTCTCTTTCTCTCTCGCACCAACTCACACGCTTAATCTCTCGCTCTCTCTCTTTCTACCTCTATCGCTTTTTTCCTCCCTCTCTCTCTCTCGCTCTCTCGCTCTCTCTCTCTCTCGCTCTCGCCCTATTCTGTATCTGTTTAGTTTTTCACTCTAGTTTTTCTTATCAAGTTCAAGCCAAAAACGCTAGCCCAGCATTGACGCCTCAAACGGCTTTTTGGCTTAAAAACTTTTGGGATAGAAAGTTCGTTTTCCGGCTGGGTTAAACTATAATCAGACGGCGTGGGCCAATTAATCCGATTCGCGGTGCCAGGCGGTGATCCGCTTCGAAGCCTTTATAAGACCGAGAGATACTCTCGAAAAGTTCTGTCCGCTCCTTTTTTACGATGCGCTTCATTGTGCTGTTGTGTGCGCTAATCGCCGTGGTGGGTTAACGATAGGCTACGTTTTTTTATTGATTTTACTATGGATTGGATATGGCTCTGGTACCCTTTCAATACGTAATGGATTAAGATCCCTGCAGTAGCGTATGCGTCGCGTGTCGCGTTCCGCACGAATTAAAATTCATTATTTTAGGGTCTCGGCGCGAACGGGGATAATTGCGGTAGTAAGTAATTTATTTTTTTGTTATATTTATCTGCAGCTATTTTGAAATCAACGCTTTCGTGGCGGATACGTAAATATTCTGAAATTTTTCGCGTTTTCAGTGGCCAAAAACGGAGTGTGCCCCTGTGGCTGCATTGTGGAAACGCTGTGCACCCGGGTGACCTTTGGCGATTGTGGAAGTGAGAAAATTGCTGGTCTTTTTTTAAGAAAAACCCGCAATTTAGCGCCAATAAATGGGTTGTGTCCAAGCGGATGCCGTCTCGACCCCGGTCATTGCGTTTTCTGGTCTGACCCGAATTGTATAGGGCGTAAGTTGCTAGAAATGCCCAGAGTCTATAGAACCTTAAGATTTCCTCTGTGTGTTAATGTTTCGCGTTTTAGCTGCTGTTGGTGGCGTCTGTCCTACCGGTTACAAAGTCGGTGCCGGCAATCTGTGCTGTAAGGTTAGTGGCCGTGAGCGAGAGGGAGATAGAGAGAGAGAGAGAGAGAGAGAGAGAGAGAGAGAGAGGGTCAGAGAGCAAGACATCGAGAGAGGGAGAGCAGGATTCAGAGAGATCTACGCTTGCTTTAGATTTGATGAGCTTCGAAACCTTGTGATCTTCTGACTACAAAAGCGAAACTTCGGCGTGTTAAAATAAAGATCACCGAATTTAATTAGTTTTTACAGTACGGCCATAAAGTCTGGGATTCGCAATCTGGATTTATCAGGCGGATGCATCACACTTTAACGAATTAATATGACTAACAAACAAATACAAGACTACATTTTTCAAAAACGGGTTAGTCGGGCTACGCCCGCTAACCCCGTCTTTCCAGGTCAAGAAAAACAAATGGCACGGGTTGCCCGACGATTTTTACGCGCATTTCAATTCAATTGTTGCAGCCAACACTATGTTCTAATCGCATATCTATTCTCCTGGTTTCTGTTCGCCAGAATCTCATAAAAACAAGGCAAAATCTTGCAAGACTCCACTGTACGCATTGAAATTGTATAAATTTGCAGAAACCGCGAAAACAATCAACTATTTTTTGGGCTGATCTCTGACATTCGTATGGGTTAGAAGGCTATAAAAGATGAGCGAAATCTGATTTCGCTGCCGAGATGAAGATCCTCATCCTGAATTTGCTATGGCTGGGCTGCGTGCTATTCGCTTCAGGTATTCGCCTACCGCGGACACGAACACAATCCAGTTTGTACGAGTTGAAATTACTAAAAAAAAACGCAATCAGGGGTCCAGTGGCTGCAAAATAATCCAAAGCATCCGTAGCAAACAACTCGATAGTCATGCACTGCCCGCTCTTTTAATGGTTCTTTAAAGGCGCCCACGTCAAGTGCTCCGGAAACCCGGCCCAACGACTGGTGCCATTTCCGCTTGGTCCCGACGGCGAGAAATACAGCGAAGAGTGGTGGCATTACCGCAAAAGGCTGTGCGGCGACGACTATATCGTCTTCAAGGACTCGGTAGGTGCTCCTTTCGTTGCACATTGATGCCATGAATGAACTGAAAGGTTGAGCTTTACGCAGTCACCCATCTGGGCAAACTTTTATTTTACTGCCAGTTTAATTCTCCTAGAATTTGCATCAAACTTTCTGCTATTTATTTGTAACGCCATTCGATATAGCATCGAAAAACATAAAATATAGAAATACAGGGTGTCCCAAAAAAGCACCCCCCTCTAGCGACGCACAGTCGTGTCTGATTTTCATCGTTTAAGTATCTATCGAAAGCCCCTGAAAAGGCAAGAAAACAAAAAAGGTTAATTTCCTTATTGTGTACCAGCGCCCAAAACCCGCTTCGCGGGCCTTGGGCGCTGGAATGCGGCCTTTGCAGGAGGAATTTGACTTTCCGGTAGCTCGGGTCCTTCGGACCCCCCTAACCGACCACACTCGCGAGTGCAACTGGCAAGAATGAGGAAATTTCTATTTTTCCACATTATGCAAATTAGCTCTCCAACGCCCCAGAATTTAGAAAAACCGGCCTTAACTTTGTAAACTTTTATTTTATCGCTATTCTGAAAACGCCATCGAAAAGGGGAGGGTCGATTCCCCCGGGTAACGAAGAATTGGGGCGTTTTGGACACGGGAAGGCCCTCAAATCGGGCCTCGAAAGTGGTGGCCGGACACACACACACACACACACAGAGATACACGCCAAAATTATATAAGGTAGGATTTTTATTTGCGAATTTTACCTCCAAAAACCATAAAAACGGCAGCTTTACACGAGATCTGCATGCTAATTGCGAAATTCCTATTGAAATCTACCTGTTTTTTACAAAAACGTTGAATATCGGACGAACAGGAATAAATTTTAGAAAATGAAGCTTGCTTGTTTTCTCGCCTTTTCGAGAGTTTCGAATGGTATAAAAATCACCCCGATCTGAGTTTCCCCCGGACCGCTAGAGGTGGTGCTTTTTTGAGATACCCTGTATATATAGAATAATATAGCAAAAACAGGCAAAAAAAAGTGGGCTAAGATAGTTTTGTCGATTTTGTTTAAAGTAAGTCTTCCTCCTTGTGGAGTGGCAGTCTTAAACATAGTTTTTGTCATGGCGCCATTTTGCAGATCTGCTCCCCGCAACCCCCGGATCCTCCCGTGTCGCGGCTGCACGGCCATCTAACCGATGACGGTTGGGCACATATATATGACCGGAACTGTTGCAACAACAAGGGATGTTCGCGCATTTGGATGTTCTATCAGTCGTGCAACGAGCATTACCTATGTCACTACCCGGGCGGAAGCGACAGGCCACCGCCGGCTGACCACCCACTTCAGATCTGCACGAAACTGCTGCCCGGGGACAAAGCGTAGGCCGGCTGGCCGAGAATATGAATAAAAGGATAAGGATGAAGGCGGTACTCGCATGCACAGTACCCGACCTACCAGACCGTTACGGTCAACCGGGTACGGTTCTGGCCTGTTAGCAGAGGGGGGTGGATTTCTAGCGGGGAACCAAATTTTTCTTCTGTGATTCTCTGCGATCCTATAGCAAAATATAAACCATTTTGATAGCATTTACATAATTTTTCGAGATAAAAATAAAATAAGTCATAAAAATTTTCAAAAAATGTTCGACTTTTTGGTCAAAAATGTATGAGAAATGACAAAAAATGTTGGATTTTGTAGAAAATTTTTTCATAACATTCGGGCAATCAAAACCTACCAAAAACATTATAAAAATACATAACATATCATCAGCAGGTGGAAAAACAAAAAAACCGTTTTCCCCTGCAACCCGCGCCCCCCTCCCTAACAGTCCAGTTCTGCCTCAAAAATTACTCCTATTTACAGTAACCCCGGTTGCTGTAACTAGAAGCTAGGTCACTGCAAATATCAAATCTCCGAAATATGCTCACTTCTTGTGGAACTCAAAATCTAAAACCTGCTCTTTGCCCCTTGGCACTTCGGAAGCTGTTGAATAATCAGCGGAAAGTTGCAAAAAATGCAAATCTCTGCCTCATACCTTGAAAAGCCACAGAAAAACTGCAGGGAAATCGGATTCCGATGCAGCTACAGATCGGTATTCTTTTCTTTCTAGGCTTGTTCGGTTGTATCCATACCTGGGAGCAGCCGAAGGAATGGTGGGAACATCGGGCCGTACTTTGTAGCGGACACGATTTCAACAATGCTATTGCAGAGGTATGGCTTATCCTACGAAAATTAATAATTAAGACGACTTAACAAAATCCCAAAAAATATGTGCAATCTAAGGTATGCAACGACGGGCTGACCAAGCCAGCGGCAACGCAATTTCGGGCTCTAGCAGCGTCGACCGGGCCTTGTTGTCGCTTGCCCGGATGTTCGCGGATGTGGCTCCTCTACAAGAATTGCCCTCCGGATGGCCATCTCCAGGATTTGCCGGGAGGAAGACCGAAACGACTGTGACAGAATAAATAATTCGATATGAAGCGTAATGAATATTCCGGAAATTTTACCACAGTTCTTTCTCTCTCTCTCTCTCTCTCTCTCTCTCTCTCTCTCTCTGCCTTTCTCTCAGTCGCTCTCGCTATCCCTCTTGCTCTCTCTCGCTCGCTCTCTCCCTCTCTCTTTCTGATTCCCTGTCACGATTTCGAAAATCACCATTTCGAAAATCACCATTTCGAAAATCACCATTTCGAAAAATCACCATTTCGAAAAACACCATTTCGAAAAACACCATTTCGAAAGTCACCATTTCGAAAAGACACCATTTCGAAAAGACACCATTGCGAAAATCACCATTTCGAAAAGTCACGATTTCGAAAAACACCATTTCGAAAAACACCATTTCGAAAAATCCCCAGTTCGAAAAGACCCGGTCTTCAAACAGGCATAAAAATTGCAGTGTCGAAAAACCACGGTTTTTCTCGGATATGACTAGTGATGTAATAGAAATTGTTTTAGTGGTGTCTATAATGAAATTAATCATATCTCCAGTGGAAAAATAGACCCCCGAACCTCAAACCAGCCAACGAAAATCATTTTTTTCTGCGACTGGGAAATGGGCTATTGCTAAATCCTGTGTTCCCAAATGGTAATTTTCGAAATGGTGATTTTCGAAATGCTGATTTTCGAAATGGTGATTTTCGAAATCGTGATTATTCGAAATGGTGATTTTCGAAATGGTGTCTTTTCGAAATCGTGTCTTTTCGAAATGCTGATTTTCGAAATGGTGTTTTTCGAAATCGTGATTTTTCGAAATGGTGATTTTCGAAATGGTGATTTTCGAAATGGTGATTTTCGAAATCGTGACCGCCAACCCTCTCTTTCTTCTTTCTGGCACGGAAAAAGAGGTTCAAGACCTTTCTCAAATGTCACTGCTAGCTCGCCCTGACTCTCAGATATTTTGGTCTTTTTTCCGTGACGAAGCCAAGTAACTGAAGAAAAAATTCACAAAATTCCAAACGACTGCTAATACAAAATGACAATCAGGTCGAAGAAAGAAAATGCCCTTTCTTACGATACCCAGACACCTGTACAGAATACGAGACTAAATATAACCTGTTATTGGCATATCGATGTGTCTGGCCCGGGTCCGACTTTTTCCATATGATAATATCGCAACCAGACGGTATAAAAACGTAGCATTGTAGTCGCTTACTACATTACTGACTGCCAGCTCTCAAGATGAACCGATTCCTGCCAATTCTCTTCGTCCTCGGTCTTTTCTGCTTGCTGCCAGCCATCGAAGCGAAATGCACGGTAAAATGAAGCTGTGCATCTTGCGTTTCTTAAGCTCGAGGCATACGAGGAAGTTATGAAACCTACGGCTGCCGAGCCTAGGTCTCGACTACTCGATAAAAATGAAAAATATGACTTTTTATTTGAGAGTTAAGGGCTGGTGGCATTCAGAATCGTGTCTAGCTGTCGACACCTAGTCAACGTAAGGGTCAATTCTCGGACTGCTAGTGCCTTTAAGCTGGTATCTCAAGACTTAGTAAGGTTTCTCTTAAGTCGAAACCACCGAAGAACCACGATGCTAAGTGGTGGGACACCCCAAGAAAGATTTGTCGAGCCGAAGCTGTCCATGTTTACGATATCGTAGGTGTCTAAGCGAGAGAGAGAGAGAGGGAGAGAGAGAGACAGAGAGAGAGGGAGAGAGAGAGATCAAGCGAGCAAGCGAGAGCACGAATTCCATTTTCTTAGGTATGCCACGAGCCTGAGCCCGGTCCGGGAGCCGATGCCTCCAATAATGGTATTATTGACCATTGCTGTACGGGCGGAAGATCTTGTACCTATCGATGGGTGTGGTACCATATCTGCTACCACGGAAAGGAAGAGCTGCTCAAGCAACTTCAATGAAAAATGGATTGAATTATTTTTTTTTTTGAGAATAAACTGTTAGAAAACTGAGGTCACGAAAAAATGGCATCACTCGCTCACCCTTTTTCACTTACCGTCTCTGTCTGCCATGACCTCTTTCTCTAGCGCTTTGTCTATCGTACTGTCTCTCTCTCTCTCTCTCTCTCTCTCTCTCTCTCTCTCTCTCCGGCCTCTTTCATGCTGCCTCTCTCGCACTTTATTTCTCTCGCTCTCTTTCTTAATACCTCCGCCATACTCTATGTGCTTCTCTCTCTCTCGCTCTCTCTCGCTCTCTCTCGCTCTCTCTCCCGATATCCCTATCTCTCTGACTCGCTGCATTGCATATGCAATTTTTTGATCCCTTCACATCATAGTCCAATACTGTCGTCCCAAAAAAGTGTTGTCAAAAGTTTTCAGAATTTTTGGGCGTCATATAAAAAGGGCATTTGATGTAGCAGGGCATTTTGAACTCGGCCTTTTCTGCTCATATCGTCGAAAATGCAGAAATCCCTACCGATTTTGGTATTCGTGGGATTAATCTGCCTCGTCTCGTGCTCCGACCATGTGAAGCTCCAGGACCGTGATGCGAGGTGGTGGGACCTGCCAAGGAAGATCTGTCGCCAGGAAGCTGTCTACACCTGGAATATGGTAAGTGCCATCGTACGGTACTACGATAGTACGGTATCATCCCGCGACCCTATTCCTACTTTTGCAGGGTTTAATAGAGCCTAAAAACCGCTTAACGATGCCCGAAAAATGTGCTTTTTGGACGGACTACAAAACCTACCACATATTGATCAGACCAAAATTGAGCGCCAACCTATCATTTTAACTTTTATGCACTTAATTGAACTCTTATTTCATAATTCCAGATCTGCCACGGTCAGCCTCCGCCCTCGTCCCTGGTTAGCAGCTTTGGCGAAGGGGTTATTGATGCGTGCTGTGTTGGAGGCAGATTTTGCAGCTACAGATGGTTCTACAAGAATATCTGCTTGTTCAAATGAACTTAGAATGTTTGGTATAATGAATAAAGCTCTGGAAATTAATATGGCTAAAAGCCCTCACCCTGAAGTACCTCCTAGTACACTACACACCAAAACAAACGTACGCGCGCTTATGTTTGAGCGGAAGGTGCTAGAAATTCATCCCAGTACGCTACGCAAAAACACGCGTGTGTTGCTTATAAATTTACGTGTATTACGGTGGGTGGCATCAAAGCCGCAGAAGCGTCCGATCGACAGCTCTCGGAAAAGCTGACATGAGATCTGTATCAAGGCAATTTTTTGAAGAGTTCTTTCAATTTTGATAGTTAAAACTGCCAATTTAACAACTAAACTGAAGGATTCACGGGATTTTGATATCTACATCGAATTCCCCGTTGGATAATTGACCTAGAAGGAAATTTGCACAAAATTTACGGGGTGGGACTTTCGAGATACAGACGCTTTCCCGGCCCGATAACTTTTTGAGCGTTACTGTAACGCGTCGCCAAAAAGGTTAGTTTCCGAAAAGCTACATTCTAGTCCACGTTTTTTTTGCCAAAACACCCCGTCCGCTTTATGAAAATGTTTAATGTAACGCATAAATCGAGCAGGAGCCTCGAAAACAATGTGCTAATATTCTGTGAGATCTTCGAACCGTAGAACCTATATAAAGCTAAAGTGCCCTTTGTAAAGTCATTCGGAATACAAAACGACACTATGAAGTTCCTACTCCCACTGGTACTCCTAGCCGGCTTGGCTTGCTTGGCTCCGAATGCCGAAGCCAAATCGTGCCTCCACAGCAATCCTCGGCTTCCTGGAGATACTCACGATGCGGACTGGTGGGACACGAAACGCCGATTCTGCGGTACCCAGCTTCCGGCAGCCGTTAATACGGTGAGGGCCCAAAATGAGCTCGAGAGGGGTCGAGCCGCAACGCTTTTTTGGTTGTGTTGTCTAGTCCCTATCTGAACCTGGAAAAGGCGTGCAGTGAAGAATTCTGATGTAATTTCTGGAATCAACACAGGATTTTGATCATGTTGGCTTTTCGATTCTCAAAATTGGCCTGTGAATGATCAAGTTCCAAGCATGGGCGCCTTACCGGGCAGTACGACAGAAAATGCCGGTTCTGTTCTGTTAGCGGGGGAACCAAATTTTCCCTGTGTTTCTCTTCGGCTCCATAACAAGAATCTGAATAGTTTTTATAGCATTTTACATAGTTTTCAGATATGAAAACTAATAAAAGTTTCGAAAAATTTTGACTTTTTGGTCAAAATGTATGAAAATTCCAACAAAATCTCAAATTTTCGAATTTTCAAAATCTTAAAAACCATTCTTAACTTTCCAGCAATGAAAAATGACTAACAGCACTACAAAAATACACAATATATCCCGATCAGGTAGGCAGGTATAGGTGGAAAACTGCCTTGCTAAAAATCCCATTCCAGAACCCGGAAAAATACGATTTCGTCTCGATTTCTTTCCCTCACATATTTGGCCTTTTTTGAAACGAAACAAATTTGGGATGCTTTTCGGCCCGAACCCGCGAATTTTGGCTGCCTAGCCCCTTTAAAATGCTATATATACATAGGTTTGCGGTGCCGGTGCGCCGCCGGCAGCCCTGGCCGACACTGGACTGGCCAATGATTGTTGCGTCAACATGTGCTCGTATCGGCATATCCGTGAGCATTCTTCGTGTGCAAATGGCGGAAACGACATTCCGGAGAAGAGACACCAAGGATGAAAAGATTTCCCAGATATTTGAAGATCGGAATAAATACGTTTTTGGAGTGCGAGGTACCACTACTACGTACGAATAAAAACCCTTTCCGGAAAATTGCCACGTCCGGATTCGAGTTTGACGTCGAGATTGAATTTGAGCTCGAGTTTGAGTTCGAGTTCGATAGAGAGAGAGTGAGCCAGAGCGAGAAAGAGCGAGATAGCGAGAGGGAGTGAGAGCGAGAGAGAGATAGAGAAAGAGAGCGAGAGTTAGGGAGAGAGAGAGCCAGAGCGAGAGAGAGAGAGCAAGAGAAAGAGAGCGAGAGTTAGGAGAGTGACAGCTAACGAGCGAGAGAGAGCAAGAAAGAGAGAGAGAGAGACAATCAGAGAGACAGCGAGAGATAGAGAGGGAGAGAGTGACAACTGCGATTTACATGCTTTCCTTACAATCAAAAATAATTTATTAGCACCTATTCCCGGCAATATAAAATTGAATTAACAACATCACAGATGTGAAAACGGCCACGTCCGCCGGACCGCTCCAAAGTAGTGATCAAAGAAGCTGCGTTCCTCTTCCTGCTGCGCTTCTGAGATTCCTCTTGTCGTTTTCTGCGATCTGGGCTCCTCATTATAACTCGCCTCATGAAATCGAGATGCTGAAAAAGGTGTTACTTTTACCTTTTTTTAAGATTCTACATGTTTTTTTATGCTCTTAAGCGTTTCTCATTGGAACCTTACAAGGCAACCACAAGTTGGCACGGTGGAATTTCGAAAAACGCTCGCGGCTACCCCCTAGGTTTTCGACGACGGCGATTCCAACGAGCTTGTCTGAATTAGCTAAATCGACCTGTGGACAGAGATACAGCACTTCCGGAAAATGGTCAATTTACATTCGGAGGAATTAGCATTCACCTCAGGGTTTATGAGGGCTTCCCATCTCAGAAGAATCACCAGTTGAATGGCTGGGTGGTAAGCGGCTAGCTTGTTAGGATACTGACCAGGGTTCGAATCCGTTCACGACTTTTTTTGTTTTGCGTTTTGGACGGAACTTTGAGCAAAACTACAAGCTTCTTAAAAGCTACTCGTTCGTTTGAAAGGGGCCGTCGCATGAAAGATGCAATTTCAAAAAGTTTTTGCAGGAATCGGCCTCATCACCAACGACTAAAAGCTTTACTATGTGAAAAAAATCGAAACTTCCGTCCAAAAAGCAAAACAAAAAAGTCGTGAACGGATTCGAACCCTGGTCAGTATCCTAACAAGCTAGCCGCTTACCACCCAGCCATTCAACTGGTGATTCTTCTGAGATGGGAAGCCCTCATAAACCCTGAGGTGAATGCTAATTCCTCCGAATGTAAATTGACCATTTTCCGGAAGTGCTGTATCTCTGTCCACAGGTCGATTTAGCTAATTCAGACAAGCTCGTTGGAATCGCCGTCGTCGAAAACCTAGGGGTAGCCGCGAGCGTTTTTCGAAATTCCACCGTGCCAACTTGTGGTTCCCTTGTTAGTGTTGAATAAATTATTATTATTATTATAAGAAACTGCGTTGAAATTTTCGTATCCAAAGATTTTTTCGTGACACTTTCTAAGCGGTATTTTCAAGCAAGAGTCAGCCTTGGGACCTGGTACGGTACAAAAAACGCAAAAACAATTTTCCAGCTATTTTTGTGCAAAAATCGAGATTTCAAAACAACACGCTCCGGCTCAGACAAAATCGGCTCCGACCATGGCGAATTTGTGCAATTTTTTGAGATTATGGGGGACTTTTCAGAACCGCGGGCTTTGATCTGGGCATTTGTCATGTTTTTAAAAACGCGGGATAAAAATAGATTAAAAAAAATAGCCCCAGACAAGAAAATAAAATAGAAAAACATGATTTCTAAAAATAAGCAACAATTTACCGGGAACTCGTGCGCGGCCGATGAAAAGAAAGTCATTTGAATTTCGGTGTCGTCGAGGTCGGGGGAAGGCCGATGACGGGATTACGAATAGAATGAAGAAAATTAGAAGAATACTTTCCAAATTCAACCGCATAATTGATGATATTGGATATATCTGAAAATTCTGTATTAAGTTAATTTTGCATGAAAAGACACCTGAGAAAACCAAACAAAAACATTGAAAAACTGTAGCAAAAAAAAAGAGAGAGAGAGAGAGAGAGCGAGAGAGAGAGAGAGAGCGCGCGCGAGAGAAATAGAGAGAATCCCCAACTAACAAGACAAAAAATTGTCTTACAAAAAATTGTCAGACAAACGTTATTTTTACGTTACCTTTAAAAAACCCGACAATGCGTGCTGAATTTCGAGTCTGAAACCGCCCATTAATTCCAAAATAGGTAATACACTAAACAGAGTTCTTTAGTTATAAAATGTTTATCGCTCTGCAGCTATTTCCCAAAATATATTGCACGAAATTCTTTCATTTGATAGCTTGACGTCGCCGAGAATCGCTAATAGTTTACGTTTTCAGAATCGTTTAGAATAATTCCTTTTTTTTGTGTTTTGGCGGATATTAGCAATGCATAATGATTCAAAATAATAACTTTAAGACGCTAGTTTTTGAGGAAAAGAAAAAAGGCCGTCGATGCAAAAGTTAGCATTAAAGCGAGTGTGTCAGCAAAAAAATGCAATTTTCGAGCATCAGAGGATACGGTAGTTTAGAAAATTTACCTCAAAATTATCCAATGCTCCAGCCACGAAAAGCCGTGCGTCACAAACCCGAAAGTTTCTGAATATGCCTAGAATCCCACAGGCTCGACGGGTCAAAAACTGGGCGTGCCCCCGAAAAAGTGACCGTAGTACCGTAGTAGAGATTTTCCTTGATAATGGGCTGGTCACGCGATCTGGACCCCCAAAAAAAGTATTCCAAAACCCAATTTTTTCCGGCTTTTTTTCTAAACTCGTGGCCATATACCCGGGGGTATTCCAAATTAGTGCCAGCGATTTTTTGATTTTAAGTTTTCGGGTGGCTGATTCGATTTCAGGGATCTGAATTGGGGCAGAGGAAAAGTGAAAACTTGCGATTTGGGCTGGACATTGCACCCTACAAACTCAAAAGACCGAACAAAGCTAATTTTTCGTGGCTAGACGGTTCTTCGGCGATTTCCCGAGGGGGAATTCCGCTTGAATACGTCATTACGATCAAAATAGGGTGATGATCAAAATAGCGTGACGTACTTTTCCTAAACAGCTGATTCTCGAGCTTGTTAGGTTCCACAAGATCAACTTTTGGGTCGAGAGATCGATTTGAAACATGGGATTTTAGCTTTGGAAAATTTCTGCAGAGCCTGGAAATTTGAATTTCGTAACTTTAGCACGAATTTAACCAATTTTAAGCATCTATTTTTTACCAGTTTGTAGTTTTGAATTTCTAAAACATTCAAGTTAATTGTTCTAGCATTTTACCCCGAAACTGTTCAAAGAAAAACGAAATTCAAAAATATTTGCATACCCAAATACCCTATTTTTACAAAAGGAAATTTAATTGTTGGAAATTTACTTAGTTCAATCTTTACAACTGAATTAAACTTACCAAGCCCAAGCCCTGCAAAATCAAAGAATCCTAATGCCAGCATCAGCATTGCAAAATTGCTACAATCAAGCCTACATCCCAACTTGATCCTGCCAAATCTGTCCCCGGCTAGACATTCGCTCAAATTGACAATCCCCTAGAGGGAAAATTATGGAATTTCGTTCTTATGCGTCATTTCCACTGAAGAAAGCGGATTAAGCTGACCACTGGAGCCCAAATTCGCTACGTGAAAAGTTGCAGATTTTGCTGGCAGACAGGAATGAAAATAATAAGTCTTTATAAAATTTAATCTGGTTTACGTTAATTTTAAACAAACCGATTCCTAAAAATTATGAGTTTTTTCATATTATCTACAAAATAGAATCAAGATTAACTAAATGAAAGCAGGTCATTCCTGGTAGACAAGTTTTACAGAAACGCAGAAATTTAGCTTAACTTCCTGTGACTCTATTTTTACAAAATTTAAAATAAATGGCTCTAAAAAATAGGTAAAATATAAAATCCAAGATATCTTTTTCGTCATAAAGATTAAAAAATGTTTTTAAGCTGGCCACTACGCCCTAAATCGACTACGTGAAAAGCCGGAGATTTTGCCGGTAGACAGGGACGAAATATCAACCGCGGATTCATGGGTGGCCGGAGGCGGGTTTAGTGAAATTGGAAAAAGTTGAGCCGAAACGGGGGGGGGGGGCAAATCTCCCCCGCAAACTTTGCACTTGCGAAAATTACGGCGTGACATTGCTTAGAGGGTACCTTTGATGTTTCCAGATGAAAATGAAAAATGGTAAAAATAGCTTGCAATGAAGAAATGTAAAAAAAAGAGAGAGCGAGAGAGAGAGCGAGAGAGAGAGAGAGAGAGAGAGAGAGAGAGAGAGAGAGAGCGAGATTGTGATAGAGTGTGAAAGAGAAAGAGACAGGCAGAGAGAGAGAGATAGAGAGAGAGCGAGAGAGAGAGAGAGGGGGGGGAGAGAGAGCGAGATGGATAGAGAGTGAGAGAGAGAGCGAGATGGATACAGAGTGAGAGAGAGAGCGAGATGGATAAAGAGTGAGAGAGAGCGAGATGGATAAAGAGTGAGAGAGAGCGAGATGGATAAAGAGTGAGAGAGAGATGGAGAGAGAGAGAGATAGAGAGAACGACCGTATCCGACACCAGTCTGCCTACGAGACAAATATGAAAATTCGACGCCCAGCGAGCTTATTATGAGGCTGCCTTTTGTATCCTGGCGGAATTTATCGGCGCGACGCGGAACGAGTCGGCGGACGGCCGAAAATACGCGCTTTAGCTGCCGGTGTCAATAAGCATCTCGCGTCACGTTGTGAAATTTGAAAATTGGAATTTACTTACAATGGAAAGACGACGCGACGACGACGAGACGCGCAGTGATTTTTACGGGAATTCTTAAAGCTTCAAAAGAGAGGGCAAAATAGCAGTGGTTCTTGGGCTCATTTTTAGAAAATTCTCGGAAAAAATCGGAGGTGACATTCCGCGTGATGCCAAAATAGCACATCATATCATTCGGGGGTCCCGAGGGGAAGGGGCAGTACGAGAGGCTCCTCGAAACAACTACCGTAACCCCAAGAATGGGGGCTGGTAGGCCAGAAGTCGCTATGATCTTTGTTGCCGGAAATTGGGTGTGAAACTTGTAGCGTAGAATTCGAAAATCATGGCTTAATTTGCGAAAATTCGTGAAATTGGATCAAATAATGGACCAGGTAAATAAAATCAAATTAAACTAAGGCTTAAAAAGGTGTAGAATTAAACTAAGGTTTAAAAAGTCTAAAGATGGTTAAATTCATTCAAATTAGATGCAAACTAGCGGAACTACAGTACGCAATCTGCTTGCTCAGCTACGTGCTTACTTATCTCTAAATTGGTTTCTAAATGAGAGAAGTATAAGGGTTAATGTATTTGTAAATTTGTGAATTTCTCGAATTGTAGAATACAGGCAGGTTACGGTAATATAACAGTTGTAACAATTCTATATCAAAAAGAGGCGCGTTGTACGCTACTTAACGATACGGTAGGTTACGTAGAAGTGAGCGCTTCAATGTGAGCAAACACTTGCAACGGTACGCTTGAAATCTTGAGGTATTCCGAAAAGCCGTGGAGAATTTTAACTTTCTAATACTTCAAATTTTCTGAGCGCAAGAAAATTGTCACATAGTGTTATTTAGAAAAAAGCGTACTATTTGGGATTGGGGGCCAGTATAGTCACTGATTTATTTACCAAAGTACGCCCTGAAACATTGGTCAAATACTACCAGACTTGTCTGGGGCCAAACGGAACGACTGGACCACCCAAGTGGTAAATTTTGGCTTGAAATCCTAAATCTTGGCAAGGAAAAGGCATTGGCAGTTTTTCAGTCCTTGTCTACCGTATACCTTAGGTTGTTCTATTCCTACAAAATCAAAAAGGACATTAAAAGCCGTTTTTAACCGTATTTTTCAGCTTTATTTGGCTTATTCTAATTTACGTCTGTTCATTCTAATTTTTGCTGTTTTTAAGGTACGCTTTGGATCTCAATTTTCTGGAGCTGAAATACAAAATTATTTAAATTTATAGTCTATAATCCTATGCACTTTAGAAGGTTGGTTGCTTGTCAAAAAAATTTAATACTCGGGCTACGGTATGCCACGGTTTTCGAAGCTTAAGCTGAGGAAAATTGCTATAAAATTTGCATTTTTAAACTACAGTACTCTAAAAACCAAAAAGAATAGCTCAAAACCTCCAAAGACCCCAAAAAATGACAAACCCCGATTTCTGGGCGTGTCGGGATTTACGTCGGATTTTGGACATTGCATGTCACCACCCCCGGCCAAGTGAGTAGTAGGGCTTTTTGCAAAATTGGCATTTTTTTACGCTCGGCCCAAGATCAAGATCACGAAAAAATGAATTACCAAAAAATCCAGGCACAGCCTGGCACGGTACCGTAACCCTACGCCCCTGTCTGGGTCCCGGAAGGATTTGCGTAATAATCCAAAAATTCGGGGGAATTCCGTGAGATGGGAGGGTCGTAAAATTAAGACCTCAGCGGGCCATTTTGCCTAATTCCACTAGCCGTCTGCGGGTTGGAATTGGTCATTAAAGATTTGAATTCAGAGAAGGTTATGGATTTTGGGAGACATTAAGGGAGCCGGAATGCATAGAAAATGACGTGTTTTTAAAATCAAAAAATTCGAATTAGGCTAAATTCGGTACTGGTCTGTTAGCGGGGGTCGCCATTTTTCTTCCATTTTCAGGCCACAAAGGAAAGAGTTTAAATTTTTACATCCTTTTGCAAATAAAAGGAAAAAATTCATATTTCGGTATCGGGGAAAAATTCCTACTTCTCCCCCCCCCGTTCTCAGATCAGTACCCAGATACGTAAATTCGTGTTTTTAATGATGCTTTTAACACACAATCTAAAAATTTTCGATGAAGATATCGCAGTATTAATAGTAAGTATGTATTTCTCAGCGCTAACTCCATGTCATAACGGATTTAGACGCTCCGGAACTCATTTTTCGTCAGTAATTTGACGCTTACACGGGAGCCCAAAATTCAAGTTGTTGAAAACGAATGTTGAAACCCTTCAGAATACCCAGGATATTTTGAGGCTGCCTGCCGGATGCTATTTCTCGCCGGTCAAACTGGGAACGTGTCTGGGAGAGTTTTTGCAGGGCGGTGCGTGTGATTTTGAAGCGCTGAAAAAGGCGTAGTACGCGTGAGAACGCCTAGAAACCTAACCATCGGCTATCAAAAAGGACTCCAACGGAAACGCGTCAGCGTTTGGGATTGGACATCAAAAAGTTTGGATTTTCGAATTCGTGTTCGTAACTTATCTGGCAGGCGTCAAAACAAAGAGCGAGAGAGACAGAGAGAGAGAGAGAGAGAGAGAGAGAAGAGAGTGAGAGTGAGAGAGTGAGACTCAGAGAGTGCGAGATTGAGAGAGACAGTGAAAAAGAGAGAGAGAGAGAGAGAGAGAGAGAGAGATAGCAAAACTCAGTCTTTTCAAGCAAAATTTCTTTCATGATTTTCAAAAGAATCCAAGTCAGATACCGTAAGAAACAACATGAAAATAGTACCAGGGATTTTTTTACGATTTTCGACCGTCAACCGTAAACTATTCTGATCCGGACAATCCGTATGCCTGGCGTGTTTTGAGAGAGAGAAAGAGAACGAGAGAGAACGGCTGAGAGAGAGAGAGGGAGAAAGAGAGAGACAGAGAGAGAGAGAGAGAGAGAGAGAGAGAGAGAGAGAGAGAGAGAGAGAGAGAGAGAAACTGAGAGAGAGTGAGTGAGAAAGAGCCGACTTTGAATTCTCATTCCGTAATTGCGCATTTTCGCAAAACTGAAACAGGGCTCAGCCAGGGCTAGTCACAAGCGGGAGTGGATGGAATAAGCGCTCATTCTCATCACCCCAGACAAAGACGGTTCGTTTTTGACGCTCAGGGATCTCGGGGCCTAGATTTGAAAAGAAGATCACTAATACCAAAAAAGGAATTCTCCTTTGAAAGTTTTGAAACTTGAAAACAAGCATTCGGGACTTTGACATCCAGACACACAAACACTGTAAGCCAAGGGATTTCTGGAATAATGAAAAATTGTACTGCAAGGAAGTTGTTTTTAGTACTAGAAGATGTTTTGAAAGGTATTTGTGCTGAACTTATGCTAATCGTGCAGGCTATGCAAAATATACGCTTTATTGAAGAGCCGAAAATGTTGTTGATGGGCTGTGTTTGAAATTAAATAAATAATCCGAATTTTTGGTTCGTAGTTTTTTTAACTTTAATAAAAAGCCTATTCTTGCTATAATTTCTCTAATTTTTGTATTGGCTCGATTTTATGTTTTAGCCGTCCAATAAATCTAGTGAAAAATACCGTAGTCGGCATAAACAACCCCAAAAATGGGCCTGTAAAAAGCGAGCCGCTTCCGGTTTTTCCAAATGACACTCAGCTGCATCGTCTCTATATTTGTAGCGTTGGGTGTGGTCGCCAGGTAGAAACCTTGCTAGGCAGCTTTTTTGGGCCATGGCCGGCTACAAATTCGGGTTGGAGCCGGTGGAACGCATCCGTCTGTTGCTAAACCGGTGTTGTTGATGACGCCCTGATGTAGCTCATGGCTTCTGATATGGGATTTGGCAACAGGGACCGAGAGAGGGAGAGAGAGAGAGAGAGAGAGAGACAGAGAAAGAGATAGCTAAATTTAATCCCTGTGAGCTAAACTTAGAAATATACCAAAAACATTCAGATTTAGAGTCTTGCGACGGGTGGATTACGGCGGAACGCGGACGATCAGGGGTACTGTATGACCGTATCGTGTACTGTAATGTACTACATTTCATTATGTTCGGTGTTGATAAGTCATTGTACTTTTGAGGTTTTTAAGCTTACCATATAAGTGTAGCGGTCAATACCTCGATCACCCGTTGTTTCCGCCTAGCTTCAGTCCACCGTACTTCGTATAATTCCTGCCGTTTGTTGGTGTGCTTCGTAGCGTCTTTTTACACCATCTTTATTTCTTTTCCGTATTCAGTTCGTTCACCCCACTTGGGGGTGTGCGCCGATCCCGACGGCATGTGCAATGCCGGGACGACGCTGTTTGGCGAGAAGCAAGCTTCTGCTAACCGAACCATTTCCAAAAATATGTTAATCTCGTTGTACACAATAGTGTACGTATCGGAGATTAAGCCGATAAGAACAGAAACTACAAATTGATCTAAGCCAGGGGCCAGAAGCGATGTAGATGAGAGGAGGGGTGTGTATTTCCGGCAGGGGAGTGGACGAGGTGGGGGGCGAGTCGGCGACCGCAAAGGGGACGCTCAGAGTCCGCGCAGATAGGGGGTAAGGAAAGGTGGTCTGACCCGGTTATCTGCCCAATAGTGCCTCGGGGTATATTATTTGGGGCCAAACGTTTAAATATGCACGAGCATGGCATTCTCCATCAATAAATCGCGAAATTCGTACCTGGTTTTGATACTAACTAAAGATCATGGAGGTAGAAATTTTCGCAACGTCGAAATCGCAGAATGTCGAATTTAAGAAGGTCTAAATTTTTACAGTAGCGCAAAAATTTCATGGAAAAGCCATAATATCGAAGCAGAAAAAAGATCGAAAATCGAAAATTTCAAAACTGCAAAATGACGCAATCTTAAAAGACTGAAGGTGCGGAGTGGCTGTGTGTAGGTACTTTCACGCCTCCTGTAATCCCAAAACCCACTTTCAAGCTTTGAAAACGACCCCTAAATAACCCGCGAGGCATTGTTTACACCCCGCGGGCGGTCAGCTGCATTTTGTAGGTTTCGCTCACTCCATTTTTATAGCTGTGTGCGTTGGCAAAAAAGCGAGTGGCCAAAACCTCAGCGGGATTAGCCGCAGCGGGTGACTGGCCCCTTTTTGTTGACGTTCCAGTCGTTCTTTGCCGCCACTGGGGTTACTGTATCCCTCCAGAAAAAAGGACATCACCTGAATTCAAAGCCCGGATTTGTTGATTTTTCAAGGGATTCACCGGTTTTAAAAATACAACAAGATTGCCCTGAAGATTATGGTAAAACACTGAGGCCTACCCAAAAACACCTGCTCAAAAACTGCCCGGATTTTTCGGAGAAAAACAGCATTTGTAAGCAGGGACGTAACGTAATACAGGATTTGGTATCAGAATCTCGCATTTTCATAATCTCGATTTTCAGAATCTCGCATTTTCATAATCTCGCATTTTCAGAATCTCGCATTTTCAGAATCTCGCATTTTCAGAATCTCGCATTTTCAGAATCTCGTAATTCCCATAGACGCACGACAACCGTCTAATCGAGGCGCAGCAACAGGGCATCTAGCAGACACCCATTGCCATCGATTACCAAGCCCAGCGTGGCCTCGACGAGGCGTACGACACATATGACCATCTCGAATTCCTTAAATTAGTGGCCCAGACATTCAATTAATTTGTTGTGATCCGCTTATTCTGTGATCAATCATCATTCATCGAATTCTTGGAACCCTTGGAAAGCCCTTGGAAAAGTTGCGAGACTAAAATTGCGAGATCCTGAAAATGCGAGATTCTGAAAATGCCAAATTATGAAAATGCGAGATTCTGAAAATGCGAGATTTTGAAAATGCGAGATTCTGAAAGATTCCCGTAAAACAGGCCCCGCGGGCCCGGGGTCCCCCCCGAAATCGGCCGGGGCCCGAAA
>CATQJA010001549.1:0-36170 GCA_958295435.1 Mesorhabditis spiculigera
AGAATGATGGACTACATATTTAAGAAAGGCTTTAAAGACGATTACCTTTGTCAAAATGTTCGTGCCTTTCTGAATGTGCTCAAAAAAACAAAGCTTTTAGCAAAAAGCAAAAAGTCGAACCGAGATTTTTCTCGATAATTATTAAATTGCATACTACGTGACGTGATAGTAAGTAAATGAATAGTTTAGGTTACCAAATTTATCTAGTGAAAAAAAATCAAAAATTAGAAAAATTTTAGTTGCGATTTTGGTGGAAAATTTGCCATTTTCTATTGAAAAAAAAACAATATTTTCGGACTATGTGTGAACGCTATCTTTTCACGTTTAGGAGCAACAAAATGGAATTATAAACACTTCCTGTATTTATATACGAAAAACTACATTAGAAAGTAGATCGTTAGAAAAATGGCTGTCCCCTGATAATGCGGCAAAACCCTTTGAAATTCAATGTTGCGGTTAAAAAACAATTGGTCGGCGATTGTTCTCCGTCATTAGTACGTCATTAAAATGTCTTTGAAACGATTTATCTACACGATCAGCCATAAAAACGAATAAATACATGAAGGAGACATAGAGAGACACAGGGAGAGAGAGACAGAGAGAGACAGAGAGAGAGAAGAAATAGTCTCGTCATACGGGCTAGCTGGGAGGATTGATCACAAATCAATATCGACAATAGAAAAGAAGGGGGCGTGGCTAGGGGGCCGAGTAGATACGGTATCGATTCATGGTGGTGTACGGTAGCCATTTAGGCGGGAGAGGATGACGAGACGGCTGTCGAGGCGGCCGAATTCTCGTCGTCGTTGCTCGGCTTCTTCTAGAAGTACGAATATTTCCAAAAAAGGCTTTACGAAATTTTTTGTGATTTTTCTTATTTAGTTTTTCGCTCCAGGTCGTCTCAGTATCAAATATAGGATTTTTATTATGGTTTTAGTAAGTTTTAACGGCTTATTTGCATTCTGTCGAAATATCCTGTTGTCGAAAAAGCTTTTTTTCGGAATTTCAATGCTTTTTCACAAAATTAAATTTCGAAAAGATTAAATTTAGACAAATTCATTTTCGACAAACTGATCGCAAATTAGTTTGAGCCATATTAAAAACAAAAAAACCATTAAAAATATTTAAAAAAAGTTTAAAATTTCCGATTTTCGTCGAAAAACCAATTTTTAGACCTAAAATTAATTATTTCTGTCAAAATTGATGAAGTTTTATGCTCAAAAATAGTTAAAAATCGCAAAAGAATTCATCTGCTATTTATATAAAAAAAATCTAAATTTCGATTAATCACGAAAAGGTTGCTTGAATCTCGAAAATCCGCATTTTTCGGCCGTAAAATTGAGGCTTTTTATGTGTTTTTAAAAAGCAGACTTTAGCCCAAAGTGCAGCTCCAAAAATTACCTCGCCCGAACCCGCGCCGCCACCACCGCCTTCGGTTGGCATATCACCGGGGGCACTTTCACCAGGATTGCCCCGGTCACATCGGAAGATGAACACCGCCGCGCACATCATCAACAAGAAACCGCCGACGATGGCGCTGTGGATGTACAGCACCATCATTGCCAGGCTGCAAAGCGAGATTACCAAAGATTCGCGCGGTCTGGCTTACCCAAACGAATACTCCTCCTCCGAGGCAGGGACATCCGTTACACCGATCCTGTAACAGCAAGTTGTAGAACTCAACTACGATCCGCTACTCATTCCGACCAGACGCGGGCTCCTGGCGGAGTTTACGTTCGATGCCTGCCGACTTCCGGTGGGTTAGAGAGCGTAGAGCGATATTAGGTAGCTGAAAGAATGGCTTAAGTGCAGTTTACCCTCCCCCCAAGCCGGCCTCCACCTACCGTATCTCGGCTCCCTGTTCATCTAAAGGTGTATAAAGTATACCAAAATGTTCGCCTTGTTCTGGCGAGTATTTTGGTATACTTTACACACCTGTAGATAAACAAGGAGCCGAGATACGGTAGGTGGGGGTCGGCTGGAGGGAGAGGTAAACTGCACTCTAACCCGCACCAAAACCAAGATATGAAGCTTACCAATCCGCCTCCACCCTCCGAACTGAAGAGATGAACACCGGAAATGAGGAGCAGCAAAGTGAAGGCGATCAGGTGACGCTTCATCGGGCCGGATGACGGGATGAAGCTGGGGTTAAATGTCGAGTAAATGCACGAAGATGCATTTAGGAAAATTGTTGATGCAAATTACACGAAGGCCCTGGGCTTCAGTCAACATTAATTTCGACAAAAAATACTTGATCTCAGAAAAAGTAACACGCTACCGTATGCGCCTTTTTCTGGCGTTTTTAACGCTACAAAAAATATTCCGATCCGTTATCTCACGTTTTGGTATGAACGTTGAACTCCTGACTACCATTTGGCAGGCAAACATCCAACGTATCTCGGCTATCCCTTAGGAAACCGGAGCGTCAGGTATACCAAAATACTCGCCGGAGCAAGACGAACATTTTGGTATACTTTATACACCTGTAGACAAACGGATACACAAATAAAAAAGTAAAGATACAAAAGTTGGGGCTGCCCACCAGGTGCCCCCAGCCGATCCCCACCTACCGTATCTCCGCTGCCTGTTCATCTACAGGTATGTAAAGTATACCAAAATACTCGCCAGGTCAAGACGCACATTTTGGTATACATTATGCGCCTGTAGACAAACGGAGAGCTGAGATTAACTGTTAGAGGCTGAACTCCAGACTACTCACAGCCAACCCTCGCTTTTTGAGTCTCGGCCACCCATGATCCTAGCGAGCTGTAAAGTATGCCAAAATACTCCTCAGACGAAGACGAACGTTTTGGTATACTTTACACCCCTGTACGATAAAGGGGAGCCAAGATACAGAGTTGGGGGCCAGCTGGGAGGGCCATCTGGAGCCTGACCGATGTAATATTCAACGTGCACCCTGTACTTTATTCCACCACACGCGAGCATCAGCTAAATGTGAAACCAGTATACAAAAAAACGGGTCGTGTAATGAATTGGTAGTTTTTGGGAGGGTAGTGGGCATCGGGGGCTAGTGCTGACGTGGGCGCTTCAGGCTGCGCGCGGCCGGGCGTTTCCGCTCCTCCGAGTTGCTCTGGAAAACCAGCAGGTATTCCAGAAGTACGCCGAAAACCCCACTGCGGCTCACTGACCCGTGATTTCCCCCTCACTTCCACGAAACCTCACTTTTAAAGACCCACCGCCGAGCTCCGGGAGCGACTGGCCGATACGTTGGAGGTGGAGGAGTCTCGGCGCGTGACGGATTGGCGATGAGGAGCGGCCGGTTTGTTCATTTGGTAGAGACGGGCGGCAGCGGCGGCTACGAGCACCAAGAGACCGCCCAGACACGCGTGCCCCACCAGGAGCACCAGGAACAGGTCGCTGGAAAAGAAAGTTATTGGACAGAGAGCGGCAGAGAGAGGCAGAGAGAGAGCGATAGATAGAGAGAGAGAGAACGAGAGAGAACGAGAGAGAGAACGAGAGAGAGAACGAGAGAGAGAAAGAGAGAGAGAGAGACCGAGAGAGAGAGAGAATACTTTTTGGTTGGTCCCTCCTCGTCCTCGGCGTCGTCTTTAGCTTCTCCCCCAGTAGCCCGAACATGTGCGGTTGCCTCAGGAATCTGATGGTGAAGTACAAGGTGTCCCAAAAAACCCTCTACATATGGTCGTCCTCTATCCGATCGCTACCGAATTTTTACAAGCGATGGAGACCGATAAAAACTACGTGCATCCGAATTTTCTAGGCAAAATATTGTTACACAAGAAAACTATCGTTAAAAATTCTTTTTTGGAAAAGTTGGTACTCGTTTTTACGCTGTTTTCGCAATTCTCATCTCGATCGGGTGGAAGATGGCCAAATGCCGGATGTGTGGCTTTTTGGTACCGCCCGTTTTGGTACCTTGCTTGAAGCAGCCGTAGTCGTGGTGGTCGATAGAGGAGTGGTAGAAGCAGTGGTGTTTGCGGTGGTAGAGGAAGCTTTAGGGGTTCTTGTGGCCTTTGTAGTAGCTTTCGTAGCTTTGGTCGTTGGCTTTGAAGTCGTCGTTGCCTTTGGAGTTGTAGTTGTCTTTGGAGTCGTCGTTGTCTTTTGCGTTGTCGTTGTCGTTGGAGTTGTCGTGGTCTCGGGAGTCGTCGTTGTCGTGGTGGTCGCGACCTACTTTTTCAAATTTCCAAAAATTCGGGTCCACCCACCCTGGTAAACTGGTGATAGGCCCCACACAATCGACCTGGTTCCCCGGCGTCCGTGTTTGGGTCCATGATACCCGGATAGCCGCGAGTGAGTTCATCACTGACTGAAAAGGATCGTTTTGTAGCTTTTGTATTTATGCTATCCGGTTGGAAGGTATACCAAAATACTCGCCACACCAAGACGAACATTTTGGTATACTTTATAGGTCCGTAGAACAACGGTGAGCAAAGCTACAGTAGGTTGGACTCTGCTGGGCAAGAGGCAAACCCTAAAGCCGAGGGTACTGCCTTCTAACCGGTCGAGTTCTGAAACTTACTTTTGGTTAGGGCCGGTCCAGCGTAGTGTCCGATTCCCCTCGACTCCTCTGTTCCGTTGTAATTTTCTAGAAAGTGTCGTCATGAAGCTACATGCGCCAGCGGCGTCCCACCACAAGTGCACTCTTGTTTGGTGGCAAACCACCGTCGCCACACGTCCTTGTAGCAGCCGAGGGTGACGGCAAAATGTCGCGGTGAGCTGTTCCAATCCCACCATTGTTTGCAGAACGAGTAGCCGGGCTTTGCGCAACCTGAAGTGGAGATTTGGTATTTGCCAACATGTGAAACATGTATTTTTCGCTATAGTAACGTCAAAATTTGGAAAATTTTGGTCGGATGTGTATCAGGCAGGTGAAGGCGCCACGGCGCGGCTTCTCGGTCCTTAGAAATTTTTCCGGGTTTTCAATAGCATAAAACTATAGTTTAAATATAACAACTATCTAAAAACTAAAAGCTCGAAATTTGTCAAAAAATGGCCATTGTGGTTGAAAAATCGATCGTGAGACTCCAGATACCCCCCCCCCCCCACAGCCGGCATCCAACTTTTGTATCACGGCTCCTTGTTCATCTACACGTGTGTACAAAGTAACCAAACGTTCGTCTTGCTGTGGCGAGTATTTTGGTATACTTTACACACCTGTAGATGAACAGGGAGCCGAGATACTGTAGGTGGGGGTCGGCTGGAGGGGGGCATCTGGAGTTCAGCCAAAACGATATTTTTTGTATGTTTCAAAAAAAAACTTGTAAAAAGTAAAAGGTTGGTAAAAAAGTGCAAAGCAAATACTATGCAAAGAATAAAAGGCAAGGTAAAAGGCTTCTAAACCCTTCCGCTTTTATATTTAAAAAATTGGATCCAAACCGGAAACAAGCTGCTCTTCAGCCTAATGACTCACTGTAGACGATTTTGATCAGCGTGCCATCGGGTTGGGTGAACATCTCGTAGAAGGCCACCGAGAACGTTTCGTACGGGCGTGTCGCGGGCAACACTGAGCATCCGCTTTCCGGGTTGTAAACCGTCCCAGCCACATCGCACATCACGGTCTGGACAATCGGGTTCTGGACTGTTAGGGGGGATCAAATTTTTGCCTGTGCTTCTCTATGTGCCTATGACAAAATGTAAACAATTTCTCTAGCATTGGACATGGTTCTTAGAGAAAAAACGTTACAAAAATAATAAAAAGTTTCGAAAATGTTTGACTTTTTGGTTAAAAAATTCCCAATTTTCAAAATTTTTTAACTTCCTGACTATCAAAAACTGCTAAGAACACTATAATGTTACATTATATAACAAAAATAGTTTCCCTGCTAAACCCCGCCGCCGCCCCCCGCTAACGGTCCAGAACCTGGCGGTCGAAATTAACGGAATCCACCCCACTTTCGGCAGATTGTGATCTGCCTTCGACCATCCAACGTCCGCCCCGCATTCTTCCTGAAAATGGCATATCGGCCTTTCGAGAATGCACCAACAGGCCCGTCCAGATACTTGGCGAACCTGTCGACCAAGTCGGGGTGTGCTGAAAATACAGTATCTTCTGGGTCTGGACTGTTAGCGGGGGGGGGGGCACGCCCATCTTGGGGGTCTATTCGGAGATGACCCCCGCTAACGTACCAGAACCAAATTTATACATCTTACATACCTTCCATTGCGACGCGTGCACTGGGATCATGCATTTCTGAAAATTCGCAACGTTCTGACGAAAAAGTAGCCGTGACTCTACCACATGTGCAATTGGTTGGGTTCTTGACATCGGTATCCGCGTAGCACCCAGCTGGCCAATCTTGATTCAGATAGTTTGCTTGAGCTGTACAAAACGTCTGTCCGTCCTCGCAAGCTATAAACGATGATCAGTCCACGGTTATAGGTCAGAACACGTTTGGCAGTAAAAGTTTATTCCATCACGAACCATAGTAGACCCGTGTCTCGCCAATGTCTTCGTAGAAGAAGTACGCCCGCGAATCGGTGTCCGGTTCGGTGTGGAGTGTAGTGCAAGCTGCATCGTTAGGCCAGTCAAACTGGCCGTTCACCGGGCATCGCACAAACTGAAAGCAACCCCGTCAAAATCCGTGCAACTGCAGCTTGTACTCCGCTTTTGTATCTCAGCTACCCGTTTGTCTACTGGTGTGTAACGCAAACCAAAATGTTCGTCTTGGTTTGAGGAGTATTTTGGCATGCTATACAATACAATAGGATAAAGGGGGCCCGAGATACAGTAAGCGGGGATCGGCTGGGGGGCACCTGGAGTTCAGGCCCAACGTTTGTATCTCGGCTCCCTGTTCAGCTACAGGTATGTAAAGTATACCAAAATGTTCGTCTTTATCTGGAGAGTATTTTGGTGTAATTTACAACCCTGTATGGTAAAGGGGAGCCGGGATACAGTAAGCGAGGGCCGGCTGAGTCGGTTTGGCCGTATTTCGTTCATGACTTTCAAGAAGTTTCGACTGGATTCCTCAACTCACCTTCTCGACGCCAAAGCTTGTAGCAAACATTGAGGCGAAGAGAATTAGCAGGGCAGGCGACTCGTGGGGATGGAGCTTCATCGGGCCGTTGGAGCTCACGAGAAGGAAATTAGGCTCAAGCTCGCGTTCAGGGAAACCAAAGATAGCTGATATGCGCCGGAAGTCGTGTATTCAAAGTAATTCCAGCGTCATTAAATCTGGAATTGAGCATCAGTGATTTGAATATTGCATGGAATTCATCATTCTCGAGTAGATCTCTCAGAGCTTCCAGTGTCTGAAGGCCGTCCGGTCGGATGAAGCCTCGTCTCGTCCAGACGTTTCTGCTCCTCCTCGCGATTTTCCATCTTGGCAGTGGCGAAAAATATGTGGTAAGCGCTTTATGAGTTAAATTGAAGCTAAAGTTAAATAACGGAATACTGCAAGAGCAGCTGAGATACTCCATCGAAACATTTTTCGTTTAGCGCTGCCCGGTCAGCGTCCGATCATTTACCGGCGACAATCGGGGCTGCACCCAACTCGCCGGCGTTCCGGAATCTTTTTCTGATGATCGCTACTTTTTCTACGAACGGTTTCCCGGTGACGGCAAGGATGGAGATGTTTATGAATATTACGGTGATTTTTTGTACCGCTTTTTCACCAAGACACCCTTTGCTAAAAACTGTCGTTTGTTTCGAGGGACTACGGCTTTCCCGCCCCAATTTTTTCCGCTACTTTCCTGAGGAGTGTCCGATTTGGGGCTTAAATGCGGTTTACCCACCCCCCCCCCAGCCGGCACCCACCTACCATATCTCGGCTCCCTGTTCCTGTTCATCTACCCATGTGTAAAGTATACCAAAATGTTCCTCTTCGTCTGGCGAGTATTTTGGTATATTTTACACACCTGTAGATGAACAGGGAGCCGAGATACGGTAGGCGGGGGTCGGCTGGGGGGACTGCACTCTCACCCATTTTTCTAGGCTGCGATGTGGGCATGACTTTTTGTGGCCACATCCAAAACGACGATCGGGATTGGTTGCCGGGTTGCTACCCTTCTGAAGTGGCTTTTCACAAGGCGGAAACGTGCAATTGTATTGGGGCGGCCTTTGGGGACAAAGACTCCTGGCCGACAGTCACCATGGAAGGTATCACATCCATCTGAACCGCCACTTGCAACTCCTAAACTATAGCCAGCGTCCATGTGCTCGACTTGTACGACAAACACGCAAGGGACCAGGTGGGTTTCGCTTTTTGCGGTACTGGACTGTTAGCGGGGGTCTTCCCTCTTAACCGTTGTATCTCTGCTCCCCGGTGTGCTACAGAGCTGTGACGTATACCAAAATACTCGCCAGACGAAGACAAACATTTTGGTATACTTTATATACCTGTAGATGAACAGGGAGCCGAGATACAAATAGCTCAGGAGTAGGATCTGGAATGTTAGCGGCGGGTGGATGGTTCTAGCATGAGGAAAAGTTTTTCGGGCGATACCTACTTGCTAATACTATATACAGTTTTTCTAGTGTTTTTAGTTATCAAAATATTTTTAAAATTCGAAAATTCTACTTTTTAGGCGATTTTTCACCCATTATAATTTCGCAACATAAAACTATGTAAAATTCTATAAAAATGGGGCTAAATTTCACTTTACGGTATGGTCCCAAAATGTCGATTTTTCAACTGAAATCGATCCAGCTCGATGAGTTTGTGCGTTTCCAGTTGAAAAAACGATTGGGAAACGCTTCTGGACAAAGTTATTAGCTTTTGAAAATTGACCAAAATATTGGACTTTTTAAAGGGGATTAGCTGAATACCCAATTTAAGCCTAAAAATAAGGCTTCGTGCCACCGGGGCCCTAGTCGCTTCGGATGGGTGCGAGCTCGTACAGGGTTTCGAAATCGGGGCGCCCGAGCAGCGCGCAGCGCCCAGGCGCCCCGATTTCGGAAGAGTGGAGCGGCAGCCCATCCGAAGCGACGGCCCGCCTTGCCTGACAATGTTGGAGGCCACAACTAACTGTTATTTATCTATTCTATGCTTAAAATACTAGTTTTAAAAATTCTAAATGCTTTTAGATAAGTACATAAGCGCTGGCAGACAGCGCACGCGTTAGAATGTGGGGATAGGAGTGTTGCGTAGCCTACAGTCCTTAGCAAAAATATCTTTGAAACGTATAACTTTCTTATTTTAAATTTCCCAATTGTTTTTTCAACTGAAAACGCTTTATCTCATCGAGCTTTATCGTTTCCTGTTCAACAATCGAGCTTTTGTTCACATACCGTAAAGTGAACTAGCGATTTTCAAAAGCTAATAACTTTGTCCAGAAGCGTTTCCCAATCGTTTTTTTCAACTGGAAACGCACAAACTCATCGAGCTGGATCGATTCCAGTTGAAAAATCGACATTTTGGGACCATACCGTAAAGTGAAATTTTCCCAAAAATGGTTTATATTTCGCTATGAAGCCGTACGCAATCAGTGGGGAAAAATTTGGTTTCCGCCTGAATCCTCACCCCCCCCCCCGCTAACAGTCCAGTCCCTTTACAGAAAGGGTGCGGCGGGACGGTGGGGTGGCCGCGAGTGTCCGAAGATCTTCCCCAGGTAGCCCCGCTTATTTTTTTGTTACATCACATTTTTTGTGTTTTTATCTTATTCGCTGCTCTTAAAGTATAGTTTTTTTTTACTACCTACAACATCTTCTGCTCAGATTGTGATGTGCGATGTGACGGGCCCGGTGTATACCTCGAACACGGGATGTCGCATGCTGTCATCACGGCCGTACGAAGCATACGCGGTCGCCTTCTACGAGATGTTACCACTAGCGTCTGGGGGCAAAATGAAAGTCATCTACAGTAAGTGTGGATGCCATTTCTATTAGCGGGAGGGGGGAACCAATCAACCAAATCAAGGCTACTAAAAACTATAAAAATACATAATAAATCACCAACAGCTAGGTGGAAAAACAAGTGGTGGTCCCCCCGCTAACAGTCCAGTACCCATCACATATTATTAACAGGCAGCGAGAGAGAGCGAGAGAGAGCGGGGGGGGGAGGTGGGAGGAGGGGAGGGGGAGGAGAGGAAGATGAAGAGAGAGGGAGAGGGGAGAGGAGAGAGAGAGAGAGAGAGAGAGAGAGAGAGAGAGAGAGAGAGAGACCGAAAGAGTAGAGACAAAGAGAGAAACAAAACAAAAAAGATAATGTCCCCCAAAAATCCCAAAATCCCCCCGTTAACAGCCCAGGTACCCAAAAAATTGCAGTGTGCCCAAAGAAGGGCCAGATGTTCTGCAAGCAATGGTGGAACAACGGCATATCCAACATCGAGATCGGCTGCTATGAGGGCGTTTGGAGGAGATGGTATCGCGGGAAGAACAAGGAGTGTACTTGTGGTGGGCCCCCAATTATTGGCTGCGAGGTTCCCCTGATTTTATAGAAACTCCGGGCACGGGACACGGCCAGTACGAGGGCAAGCTGAAACATGAGGACAAGGGTGGGCTATTTTTGCTTGTATCTCAGCTCCCTGTTCGTCCACCGGAGTGTAAAGTACACCAAAATGTTCGTCTTGGTCTGGCGAGTATTTTGGTATATTTTACAACCCTGTATAAAGGGGAGCCAAGATCGAAAAGTCAAACGGTCTCTCTAATCTGCAAGATTCTTTGGAAACGTTCATTTTGCACCTTTTTTGGCCCATCCAAATTTACGAAAATTTTTATTATTTTTTTACGAGTTTTTCTGAATTTTTACACTTTTTTATAAACTTTTTATATATCAAAAATTGTGTAAAATTCGATAAAATGGTTTATATTTCGCTAAAACTTCGAAATGCCTTCACTTTTTGGTCAGAAATGTATGAAAGATGGCGAAAACACGTCGGCATTTTTTCAATTGTTAAGAATATTTGAAACATTTTTATGTAATATGGGCAAACGGCACGATTTTTAGTGAGTGCCGCGATCCGAGAATCATTTCCGGAGCTGCTGAGCCCGGATGGGCCTGTGCCGGCAGTGGGAGAGCCGGGTCGGCTCTGTGGTGCTCATCAGCAGTTTAAGAGGGTGGCTGCGATTTTTCGATACCTTTAATTCCATACCGGTTCTTTCGAAATTTACGATTTTGCTGCAGTAATCTAAAACGTTTTCATAATGTTTTTAGCAGGATAAAACTTTATTTTAACTAAAAAAAACTAAGAAAAACCTGGAAAAATTTTTGCAGAAGTCGAAATTTTGGTAACAAACAGTCGTTTTTGGTCGAAAATCAATTATTTCTGTCCTTTAATAAAAATTTGTAAACTTTTTACGTTTAGAAATAGAATAAAAGACACTTTTAGAAATACTTCCGCTATTTAAATTAAAAAACGGCTCGTAAAAAATGTTCTCTCCCCCCCCCCATAATGGGAAGTACCTCGATACCCTTTTCAGGTACCTCCAAAGACGACGCCTCCACCCACGACCACCACCACGAGGAAGACGACTACCACCACCACGACGAAGGCAACGACCACTACCACGAAGGCAACGACTACCAGTACCACGAAGAAGCCGACCACAACCACCACGACCACAAAGGCCACGACCACCACCGCCAGCACGACAAAGCCAACTACGAAGCCAACGCTTCCGACGACTCCAAGCACGACGGCCTCATCTACCGCGCCTACAACACAGTCTACCGCGTGTACTACACGGGAGTCTACAACAACAACTACCGAGACGTCTACCACGCCTACCACAGCAGAGTCCACGCCTCCGTCAAGCTCTGATACAGTGAGCACGAGTGAAACGGAAAAACTTCCCGCGAGTGCGACTCCGCCGCAAGTGAGCACGGCCAGTGCGTCAGGTGAAGAAGAGGAGGATGGGTAGGGGGTTTAGAGCTGAAAAAATTTTTTATTTTTAGGAGTTTGGTGCCAACAATCATCGGCCACGCCGTCGTCATCACCATCGAGATCGGGATCCTTTGTGTTGGGCTGTGGTTGCTCAAGTCGGCACCTGCTGATGATCCGGATGCGGTGACCCCGGATAATGGAGAGGAGGCAACGGAGACACCGGAAGCGGATGAGGTACGGTTAGAGAGAGAGAGAGAGAGAGAGAGAACAAGGGAGAGAGAAAGAGAGACAGAGAGAGACAGAGAGTGAGAAGACCCCGCTCGTTAAAAGAGAAGAACCAAATTCCGTACACTCTCAACCAGCTAACCAATTTTTCAGGAAGGCCGCGACACGACCACCACCCCGTCGCCGAACGCTTGAACGTCGATGCTACGACCCGAATTCTACGCTCGAACAAGCTAACCAATAATGCTCAATTGTGTATATATTCTCTGGCCAACGATTTGCGGAATAAATCTCTCGAATTGATGCTCTCTCTCTCTCTCGCTCTCTCTCTCGCTCTCACTCTTTGTTTGTGTCTCCGTTTCTGGCTGGTTTTGTTTTTCTTCGGTTGGTCTCTCCCTCTCTCTTTCTGCTCTCTCTCTTTCTCTCGCTCTCTCTCTCCCTCTTCTTCTTCTTCTCCTTCATGTGTTCAAAATACAAGCCACAAAGTATTAATAAATTTATACGCAAAAACATAGCATAAATTATCGTAGAAATCACTGAAAGATGGGTGGGGTGCGGAGAGAGAGCGAGAGAGCATGAAATAGAGAGAGTGAGAGAGCGAGGGAGAGAGAGAGAGAGAGGAGAGAGCAGTAGAGGGATGTACATAGATGTTGTGTTTAGTGCTCTAGGTACAGATCTTTGGTGGACACAGCCGCTACGTTACGCTATGACATTGGCATCGTCGGTTGAGCCGTCTTCCCTCCAAATAGCAGAGCGGCCACGTTGGCGGCATCTGGTAGAGCATCATCGGGTCGGGTGACGCCGTGGATTTGTTGTTGGGCGAAGACCTGGAAAGAGAGGAAGATGAGAGAGAGAGAGAGGGAGAGGGGTGAGAGAGGAAAGAGGGGGGGGGAGAGGAGAGAGAGAGAGAGAGAGTGAGAGAAAGCGAGAGAAGGAGAGAAAATAAACTCACCAGCATCTTGAACAGCACTTCTATCTTCGGGCGTGACGGCTTGTTGAGGGCGCCCAACACCGCGGCGTTCACCGCATTTGACACCTGCAAAATTTGCATAATTTTGATTTACATAAATTTGCATAAAGCTTGATATCCCGCACCGAATAACTGAGCTTCTACTGACTTGGAGCTTCTACCGACTTTTCACTCTCATTTTCGACGACTGCAGCGCCGGTTTTGGGTCAGTTTTTTGCTTTTTGAAAAGTCTTTTATACTTTTAAACTTTATACTTTAATTTTAAACTTTTTTGTTACTTTATTTGTATTTGTTTTGTTTTTTATTTTATTATACGGGATTGCATATTTTTTAATCAGAATTGATCAAAAAAATAATCTCTTTGAATTTACAAAAATTTTATTCGAATGTTTCTATGGTTTTTCTTTAATGTCATAAATTTTTATAACCTGTTCAATAGAAAAATAGAACATGTAAATAGTTTATAAAAAAGTAAAAAATTCAAATTAATCAAATTATCCCATTTTTCCGCAGCACTACTATGTCGTGCTGTGCGCGGAAGCGGGAGCCAACCGTCTCGCGGCGTGTGCCCCCGAAAAGCGATTATACGGTACATTACTATTGACGTATCCCCCGCAAATGCACAAGCTCCGAAAAACCTCAAAATTCTAGGTGCGATGGGTGGCCCGTTGGGTGAATCGGGACTACATCACGCTCCGCTGCACGCCCCACTCCGAGAACTCGACTCGCACCATTACGGTAGTTTTTTCATCGGATTACGGTGTTTGTGGTGCGTTTTAGGTGGCCGGACGGCTGCACGAGGATCTGGTGTACCCCTACGTGTTGACCCAGTCGAAGCACATCTGCCGTGGCGAAGACTTTTTTGGCGGAAAGTGGAAGCCGAGTGGGTTTCTCTCTCTCTCTCTCTCTCTCTCTCTCTCTCTCTCTCTCTCTCTCTCTCCCTTCTCTCTCTCTCTCTATCTCACTCTCTCTCTCGCTTTCCCTCTCTCTCGCTCTCTTTCACTCTCCAACTCACTCCCTTTAGTGTTCACGGACAGTGACACCAAATCGAAAGAATCGAAGGAGACGACCACCCCCGCCGCCTCCCCCGCCAAGGCCAAGCCGTCCAGCACCCAGCCAACCGCCGACAGCAAGGAGTACGACCCCGGATTTTGAAAAACACCTCCTGATTTCTAGAAAAACGACCCCGGTGAGCCCTGGCCCGACCAAGACGAGGACGGCCGGCGGGAAGTCGATGATTGCGTGGGTTTTGAGGTCGATTCTCTTATGGTAGAACCTTTAGCAGCGTGGTCAAGCCGTCCGCCCAGAAGCCCGCCGTCGCGGGGCCCAAGATCCATTTCAAGGTCAGAACGGCGATTTCCTAAGGGATATCTGCTAGCTTGCCTCGATGATCCGGTACTGGGCTCTTTGAGGGGGGGGGGGGTAAAAATTACGTTTAGCAGGCAAAATTCAGCGCACCCCCGCTAACAGTCCAGTACTGATTTCCCCAAAAATCCCTGCTGTCCTTATCCCTTTAAAACAGACACTTTTAGGTGTTCGATCTGCTCCACACCCACTACGAGACACTCCCAACTACCAATGATGCCCCGGGACCCAGGCAGGAAGCTGTCACGAAACGCCTTGAAGTTCCCCACTCGGTGGAGGAGGACAGTCTGAAGACGTCGCTCAGTGATGATGCTTGGGTACGGTAGACGAGCATGAGCTTAGGCTTGGCTTAGGCTTGGCTTAGGCTTGGCTTAGGCTTGGCTTAGGCTTGGCTTAGGCTTGGCTTAGGCTTGGCTTAGGCTTGGCTTAGGCTTGGCTTAGGCTTGGCTTAGGCTTGGCTTAGGCTTGGCTTAGGCTTGGCAGGCTTGGCTTAGGCTTGGCTTAGGCTTGGCTTAGGCTTGGCTTAGGCTTGGCTTAGGCTTGGCTTAGGCTTGGCTTAGGCTTGGCTTAGGCTTGGCTTAGGCTTGGCTTAGGTTCTTAAGCTTGGCTTAGGGCTTGGCTTAGGCTTGGCTTAGGCTTGGCTTAGGCTTGGCTTAGGCTTGGCTAGGCTTGGCTTAGGCTTGGCTTAGGCTTGACTTGCTTAGCTTGGCTGTTGGCTTAGTTTGGTTAGGTCATTTAGGCTTGGTTGTATTTGGCTTAGGTTAGCTTAGGCTTGGCTTAGGCTTGGCTTCTTAGGCTTGGCTTAGCTTGGCAGGCTGGGGGTTAGGCGGCTTAGGCTTGGCAGGCGGCAGGCTTGGCCTTGGAGCGCAGGCTTGGCTTAGGCTTGGCTTAGGCTTGGCTTAGGCTTGGCTTAGGCTTGGTCTCCCCTAAAATCTTTCCAAAATCGAAATTTGAAGCAATCTACGAAGTGCCCTGGCCGCCGCCACCAGAAGAAAAAGAAGAAGAAGAAGGTTTGTGCGGAGCTTTCGCATTATCGGGGGGGTCTTTCGACTTTAAATAGAATTAAATTCTAATAAAAACATGCTTAAAATATTAGAGAAACTTCTAAAATAAAAATCCGATTTAGGAGCCGAAATCGGTGTGCCTGTCGCTGACCGAGTCGGGCCAGCCGGGCGCCGGCGCGAAAAGACAGACCAAGAAGAAGAAGGGCACCACCTTGTCCAAGCCCACCCCCGACCTGCTCACCGCCTGCGACGACGACGTCAGCAACAAGTCCAGGAAGAGTGGGTTATTCCTTTTATGGCTTTAATTTGCCCGATTGAAGCATCGAGTTTTGAAATTCAGAGCGCGCCGGCGACCGGACCAAGTGCGACCCCAGTGTGAAGGGCAACAAGTCGGGAAAGACGAAGAAAAAGAGTGAGTTCTGGGAGAGAGAGAGAACGAGAGAGAGAGAGAGAGAGAGAACGTGAGAGAGAGAACGTGAGAGAGAGAGAGAGAGAACGTGAGAGAGAGAGAGAGAGAGAGAGAGAGAGAGAGAGAGAGAGAAGGGGAGGGGGGGGGAGAGAGGGAGGGAGAGAAAGAGTGGGGGAGAAAGGGGAGAGAGAGGGGAAGGGGGGGAGAGAAGGGGGGGGAAGAGAGAGAATGAGAGAGAGGGAGGGAGAGAATGAGAGAGAGAGGGAGGGAGAGAGAGTGAGAGATTTCTGGTCTTTTTCAGGGACTAATCGATTAATTTTTCCCTTTCTAGAGAAGGATCAGACGCTGGCCACCGCCGCTGATTCGGAAAAGTCGCGGAAGAAGAGTGAGATAATTTTTTAAACCGTTTTTACACTTAAATTAAAAAGTAATTTAAGTATCAAGATTACCTAAAAATAAAATGTTGAATTGAACTGGATACAAAATAAAAACTTTAAGTGTTTCAAAATCCGGTTATCCTATTTTTTGTTTTAGAGAAACCCGGTCTCCGCGGCATGCTGCACATGAAGCCGAACGCTTCGAAAATTAAGGTATTACTTGGATTTTTGGCTTCAATGCTCCTTGAAACTCGCCAAAACCGGATTTTGTTAAAAATTAGCATAACAAAAATGCAAATTTCAGGAGGTCACCTGCGAGGAGGCGCCGAAGACGCTCAAGGAGGGTGAGTGATCGGATAACGGAAATAATTTTGTTATCTTTGTTGTTGAGCCTTACACATTTTTGAAACATATTAATTTTTAAGGTTGAGATCGATATTTTCCGAATTTATTCTTTATTTAGGCGCGATTTTTAACTTAAAAACCGGAGAAACGCAATGAAAAGTCAGATATTAAGAGGCTTACGATTTCATTTAGACTTTTGGCAAAAAAATAGTGTTTCAAAAAAATATCATTTTCAATTGTGCAATTCAAATTTACTTGTCGTTGACTTTTAAATACAAGCTAAAAATATATTAATTCTTTTAAATTCTATTTACTCTAAATTAAATTTACCTATGTATTTGATTTTAAACTTGGTTGCTTTTAAATTCACCATTTTTTAGAGCTGCTGACCGCGGCGGCGCTGCCTTCGTGAGGCGTCGCGCTCCGCTCCCGACCGAGACAACAAGCTACATTCCTTCCGACGACTCGATTTAAGCAATTATCATTATTATTTTCTTGGACAAGTGGTTGTAATAAACGGTTAAAAATGGGTCTTATGTTGTGTTCAATAAATGGTTGAAAATTTAGACCAAGTGTTTTTAACGTTTCAAATCCCCCCTTTCTGCGTTTTTGAAAGTTGAAAAGATTAAGCCGCTGTGCTTCAATGTACCAGGAGTCTAAAAGTCAAATATTTTTATTTTCCGCTATTTTTCGACTCAAACGTACTGTAGGCTTATTCTCCAAAGCAAGAGCTACATTTTGGTACTATTGACAGCTCTGTACGTCAAAAGATAGCCGAGATACGAAAACTCACTTTGGAACAGCAAAAATTAACTACAAAAAACCCAGAAATTTATAATTGTTATAAAAATTTTTCTAACAATTTTTGATGTAAGAAAACAACTTTTTTTATAGTAATTCGACCACGGCGAACATTTTGAGATATTCGGCGCATTAATAGGACGTATGGTTGAAAAGTTGCTGCTGGGGGGAGGGGGCGGGGGGTAAACTGCACTCTAACCGTTTCTAAAGCCCACCTGTTGTCGATGTGTGTGATTGAGCAATCCACCAAACGGTGATTCAAGCGGGTTTTCGAAAGACAGCAGGGCGAACGTCTTCTCCAGGTCTTCCCGCTGGGATTTACATATTTTTGGTTCTTTTTCATTAACCGGGGGGTGGACTTTTTGCATGAGGCTAAAAATATCGGATAACTTCTTAAACACTGTTTTAATCATGTTTTTAGTAAAATGTAACAATGTTTCAACTAAAAACGCAATCTAAAAACTTTTTAAATATTCAAAACAATGAAATTTTGGTAAAAAATGGCCAATTTTAGTCGAAAAATCGATGCTTTTCGTATTTTTTAATGGCAATTTGTGACGTATACACGTTTAGGAATAGTAACAAAAAAGTAATAAATTTATTTAGAAACATCCGCACTATTTATATTTGAAAAATTAAATCTTGATCAAAAGTTGGTTAAATTTTCGTAAATCGATTTTTCGACAAAAATTGCGAATTTTTGAAAATTTCCAGGTTTTTAGATGGTTTTTCGATGTGCTGGATTTTGTAGCCAGTCGCTGCCAGAGTTTGTGCATTTTCCCACCTGTTGCGGCGTCAGTTGGTCGTCCTTGCCGGCGATGTGCGCCTCGGAGAACATCAGCGCCTCTTCGGTTTTGCTGCAAAAAAATGACAATATTGATAATTTCGAGTGGATAAATCGTTTTAAAAATCGTCTTCAAATACTCACTGATTCCGGATCATTTCGATGAGGCTCTGCTGCAACATCAGAAAATGGACGGCCGGGTGGTCGGCGAGGAGGTTCGGGCAAAGTTGTTCTACCTGGAAAAAAGACATTAAAAATTATGCAATGAACATTAACGACAAACTATTTATTTATTTCAAAGTAATTTAACTTAATACCCATTAAGTTTATTAATTAATCCTATGCAAATTCGAACCTTTACGATGGCCTCTTCGATCCGCCCCTCTTCAATCAGCTCCCTGATCGTCACCCGAGCGTCAAGGTGGTCGATTTCCTCCTGGAAAAGGATCATAAAACCAGGGCAAAAAAGAAGCTATAAAAATAAATGTTTTGCAAAAATCAAAGGCAAAAACTTTTTGTTTCGCCTGAATTCGGTATGGTTGGTTGTCGCAAGCAAATAAAATTTTTCGGTTAGCAGTATAGGAAAAATACGTCATTTAAACGAGGATTTTCTCTCCAAAAAAATCACGCGACCTAACTAAAATAAAAGTAACCAGGGTTGAAAAGCCGCTTCGCGACTTTTCAACCCTGGCCCTGTCTATCCCCATAATATTCTTCTCTCTGCATCCGTCTCGCGAATCCCGATCAGAGAAGATAATGAAAAATGACACCATCTACCTAATTATATAGGCACCAGCCACTTCCGGTGCATGCTAATTGTTTCCTAACAAAGAGGGTGAAAAAAATTTTTACAAAAACTCGAATTTGGTATTTAAAACAATTAATCTTGTAAAATCTGATAAGCGTGCACTCATCCCAGAGCCATTACGCATCTAATGACGTATCATATATACCTTAAAATTCATTCCTGATCGAGATATCCTCCGGACATGGTGACGGAAGTTGCATGCAAAGTATCACACACACACACAAACACTATTTTTGGTAAGAGTTTACTTTACCCCCCCCCCACAGCCGAAGGGTCTCAAAGTTGTCGGTATTTTCGCTTATTTTGTCGGGATTTTCGCAACGCCATTCGATAGAGCGTCGAAAAATATACTAAGAGTTTTAATTTGAGCCTACATTAATGTAAAATAAAAAAGTTATAGCCAAAAACTTCCGGCTGGGGGGGGGGGGGGGGGGTAAAGTAAACCGTAGCCCTATTTTTTTATATATAGTAGGATATTAAACCATACACTACATACATAAGCATTCAAATAAATTGTTTACATACGGCTAGATAGCGGCGCTTTTCGTAGATTCTTTATGTATAAATATAATAATGCTTTAGCTTTCAAAATAAATTGGGGTTGCCATTTAGTCATTACGATTAAAATTGGGCGAAAAACAAAATGTTTTACAAAAAATTAATGCGAAATTTTTCAGTTTCGTTCCTAATGTGTGTTTCTCATTAGTCTCAGGGAAAAATCTCATTTGCCGCGGGTTTTCTAAACGCCCAAGCAGTAATAAAAACAATGTCATAGAAGAAATAAATAGCCGCTCGCTTGGCTTCTGTTTAATGAATGTTCTAGAGTCCGAAAATGCCAAAATCCTTTTGCATAAAAAAATGCGAACTACAGTACAGCTACTTATATGTTTGTGGAAAAATCTATGTTTCATTAAAACTTAATATAAATCCTTCAGTTTCTTCCCTAATCTATGTAATTCGTTAGCAAAAAACCGTCAATTTCGGGAAAACCGCCTTATAAAGCCTATTAAATACCTTTGGCAAATCGATGCCGGTGTCTTGGCAAAGGGCTTCAGCCGCTTCTTTGTAGCCCTCATTGATCAGGAATTCGAGGACGACCTTGATGAAGTCGGGCTGCGTCGGGCCGGAGAACGCCGAGCGGGACGAGCCGGCTGGAAATCAGGGTTTTTAATCCATTCAAAACCGTTTAAATTTCATTAAAAAATTTGCATAAACCTTTAAATCGCACAAAATCAGATACTCTACAGGCAGACTACTCGTTGGCGGGCAGGGCGATGCCGGGCCACCTATTCGACCTGTTCATCCACTTGCTGGGGGCGCTCGTGATTGGCGTCTTCTTTTTGGCGCTCATCAACCAGGTGAGCGCATTAAAAAATCATTACAAAAATTAAACCAAAGTCGTTAAAAAGTCATTATAGCCTTGTAGCTAAATGGCTAAGCTCCTGCTTCCCAGGCACACTACCCGAGTTCGAGCCCCAGCCGATGCGGAGCTTTTTGCTTTTTGGACAAAATTCTCCGAATTGAATGTTTGATGCACTCATCAAGTAAAAACTTAAAGACCGTTAAACTTCTTCTAGATCCAAAAAATGCTGCACCTCGTCTACAGCGGAATGCTGGTGACGCTGCGGTCGCGCCAGGACGAGAAATCGTTTAGTAAGAGCTTACGAAAATTCTAGAGCATTTAAAGTGGCTTAAAAAGGATTTAGTTCCCTCTCTCTATCTCTCTCTCTCTCTCTCTCTCTCTCTCTCTCTCTCTAACACTCTCCCTTTCTTTTTTTAGCTGTCCCTCGTAAAAGCGACGGTCTTCTCCCGTGTATCGACCATGACTGCCCGACGATGCGTGTCGTCTTCAGATACTTCGACCAGAGGGCAACAAGGGTGATTTCAACTATCCTAAAGGGACCGTGACACCGTGCAGGTGTTCGTCACCGGCTCGTTCGTCAACTGGGAGCTGTTGCTGCTGCTCGAGCGCGACGAGGCCGGCCAATTCTGGCGTCTCGAGTACCAGTTGCCCTATGGACATCATCGGTATCGAATTTGATTGGATTAAAGGGACTGAGAAGATACGAAAAATGGCGCTTTTCGATTATCGGGGGAGAGGTATTTATTAGTGAAATCCAAGTCTTCCTCAAAAATAGCGACGTGTTCTAAACTGTTTTTGTTTAAAATTTTGACTTAAAACGTTACGATTGAAATTGACTGAAAAATACAAAAATATCGATTTTTGACCAATGTTCATAATTCTCAGTTTTTTTAGAGAGTTTCCCCACTTTAAATAATTTTACGAAGTAAAAATTTCTAAATTTTACGAAGCAGGCTTGAAGGTTCATACTACACCCACTATTACGTTTATAGGAATTTCTGGACCTACAGAAAAAATCCGAAACAATTTTTTTGTTTCTAATCCTATTTCGTGGCCTCTCAAAATGTTTGAAAAGAGCTTTAAAAATGACAGAACCATTGAATAGATCGTTAACGAGCAGAAAAGGAAAAAATCCGAAAATCTCTAGGTATCGCTTCGTGGTGGACGGTAAATGGGCGATCAACCACGAGCACCCGTTTTGGTCGGACGAGAATGGTGAGGGGATTATTTAGAGAAGAAACATCTTTTTTCTCTCTAGGTATCCTGCACAACGTGGTCCACGTCCGCCCACCAAATATACTCGCCCGCGGGCTCTTGTGAAAAGCGACTCCCTCCAAACAACACCCGTACTAACTATCACCGGCTTACTGTCTTTGTTTTTATTTGATTCGACAAACATCTACCATCACATTTGTACCCCCTGTTCACCCGTGAATAAAGCGATTTTTTGGAGTAAATTCTACGGAAAAATCGTATTTTAGGGTGCTTTCGCATTATCGGGGGAGGCATTTTTCCTTTAGGATCCAACGTTTTTAATATGAAAAGAGGAACTGGCTCTAAACTGTTTTTTGTGATTTCTAAATGTAAGAAATGCGCAAGGTTTAGAACTGCAAAAAATATCGATTTTTCGACAAAAAAAATTGAAAATTTCGAAGGTTTTAAAACAGTTTTCCACTTGAAATCTAGTAAAATTTTGCTAAAACACTTCTTATTAAGTTACAAGGCATTTCTGGACCTACTAGGTAAAAATTATTATTTGTGTCGAAAATGCCAAAAATAGGTCGAAAACGGCCAAAAACGGTGTCTCGCTATTTTCAACGGTACCTTAAAAACTTGTAGTTAACGGAACCTATTGCAAACTGTAAAATAAGCTATTTTTAAATATCTTTCAAAAATAAAAACAAAAATTCAATAAATAATACGGTTATATCAGAAATTTCCGAAAATTAACACCACCTTTTTTTTAATTTCTGCCGAAACATTTGAAACTAAAAAAATCTTAAAAACCCACGATGCTGCCTGCCAACCGTCTCCTCGTCGTCATCATCATCTGAGGACAAATTCTTATCCGGAAGAATTATGTCCGGATTGAACGTCTGTGTAAACGGGGCCGTCCCATCGTAAAGTGCCTCCTCGTCGCTGGCATCACTAAAAATATATGTCTATTTTCATGCTTTTCAATCGACCTTTCGACAGCCATATCCACGTCGTCGTCGGGCTCTCCTTGCGGGTACTGAACATTGATTGTTGTTAGAATTTGCTGCGTTTAGCCCATTTTGAAAACAATTACAATTCAAAAGTTCCAACGGAAGAATATTATTTGTTTCTGGAAGTGAATTTGGGTAGTCGCGGAGTGAAACATTGTTTGTTAGAATCTGCTGAATTAGGCCGTTTTCGAAAATCATTCTATCAATGTTAAATCATCCATTAAGGGCTAAAAATATTATACCGGGTCTTGCCTTGAACTTTCAACGTTATCCTACTATATATAAAAAAAATAGTGTCTGTGTGTGTGTGTGTATATTTGCATGCAACTTCCGTAAGTATGTACCGCACCTACAGCCTCAAGGGGACGTTTTTAAGGTACGTATGATATGTCATTAGGTGCGTAAGGATCCCGAGATGAGTGCACCCATATAAGATTTAGGAAAATCGGCTGTTTTCGCTATTAAAAATAAGTTTTTGTAAAGATTTCGAAAAATCTCTTTGTTAGGAGGCAATTTGCATGCGCCGGAAGTAGGGAGGGCCTATATAAAGGGACAGAGGAGCTGCTTTCACTTTTTTCTGGCTAGAATTTAGGGAGAAGCATGCAAATTGAGGACTTTCGCAGGTCCTGGACGGGGCCAGGGTTGAAAAGCCGCGAAGCGGTTTTTCAACCCTGGTTATAAACTAAAAATCTAACTTTTAAAGTTTTCTGGCGTCCAAGTTATTTCGAAAACAGTTATTCCTGCGCGAGGTCCCTGCCTTCGAGCAAAAAAAATTTTTTTTGAGTAAAAACAACCGTTTAAAAGTTTGTAAAGTAAATAAGAAGCTTTCCAAACTATTATACCAGTTAGACAGTTAAAATAATTAACAAACCTACGAAAATCAGGTTAAAAAACCCACTTTAGTAACCGGTTGAACCATAAAAAACTGTTTATTTACGCGCATAACCCTTCAAATACAACAAACTATGCTCAAAAAAGATGTGTTTCAGACTCTTACGCACTTTTCTAGGCCAAAAAGCTACCCCACAGTTTCGAAAATATTTACGAAACACTGTTTCGGCTTAAAACCTACATTATGCTCCATCATCTCGGCTGAGGAGGTCGTTCTGGAGCGCGGCAAATCGTGTGGCACCGCAAACCCGCCGCTCATCACCCGGAAGCCAAGTTTTTGAAGCTTTTTGCGGGCGGCTTCAGATCAGCTGTGCTGTGCAAACGCTCATATGGGGGGTGGTCGGGTGGTGGATGCAGATGGGGCACATGGTAGAGCGTGCAAAGGACTGGCGTGTAGCTCGGGGAAAGGCATGCATGGAAAGATAGAAGAAAGAAGGAAACAAACAAAAATGAGATGGTTTTTCGAATGATTGGTATTGGAAAGACGACTTCCAGCCATAATCCCGACAACCATAATGCCGACAGCTGAATTTCGACAGCGTAATCCCGACAGCTGAAACGAGACTCGCATAATCCCGACAGCCTAAATTCCGACAGCCATAATTCCCACAACCATAATCCCGACAACTAGAATCCCGACAACTAGAATCCCGACAACTAGGATCCCGACAACTAGAATCCCGGCAGGAGCGATCCTGAGCCATAATCCTGAGAAATGGAACTCGATAACGAAAATCCTGACAGTCATAATCCCGAAAGTCATAATACCGACAGCCAAAATCCGGGTCCCCGCAATCCTGACAGGATAAAATCCCGACAATCATCATACAGACAGTAAAATGCCAACAACCAGAATCCCGACAACGAAAATCGCGACATTAGTTTTAGTTAGTTTGACTGTCCCTTCCTTTTAAACTGCTCTATTGGCCTGTCGAGACTTTGGCCTGTCGGGCTTTCGGCTGTCGGCATTTTTTCGCGTTTGTCCTGGAAGATCTTTTCCCTTCAAACAAAAACAAAGTAAAATAGCAGAAAAATCCAGACAAACAGAAGAAAGTAAAGAAACGAAAAGGTAATTCAAATACTTTATCGTCCAATAGCGTTTATCGCATAATAAAATCATGAAGCGGTGAACTGTAACGTTATTCTGCTTGGTTTCGGGTTTTTGATGGCGCAGCTTGAGGGGCTTCTAATCGGCCGGTTGATCGGGTACAGCTTCCGGTTGTTGGTCGTCTACTGGGGGCTCGGCAGGGTTCTAAAAAAAGGTTTTGTTTTGGCTTCTCTTGCCCTCCCTCTGTCTCACTCTCCCTCGCACTCTCCCTCTCCCTCTCTCTCACTCGCTCTCTCTCTTTTCTCTGTCTCTCTCGGCTCTCTGTCTCTCTCGGCTCTCTGTCTCTCTCGGCTCTCTCTCTCTCTCTCTCTCTCTCTCTTCCACCTCGACGTCTTCTACCGCCGGCTGTACCGGCACAGGTTCAGCGTCAGCGACAGGTTCAGCTACACCCTCAGCCATCTGTACAGCTCCGGCCTGCGTGACTTCAGGCAGGGCAGCTTCAGGCTCGCGTTCGACTTCAACCGTCAATCCAGACGGTCGATATTTCCAGGGCGCGTACACACAGGCGGAGATGACCATCATCAGGACGAAGGACATCACGATGAGGGCGTGTATCCAGAAGACCGTCCAGGGGATTCTAAAGGGTATTCGGCAAGTGAGCGGTGTTGTCCTCTTAAATCCCAAAAATTTCGAAATGGCCGTGCCCCCTCCCCCCCGCTAACACACCAGTACCGGAGGCTTTTTACCTATAGTCCATATCGTGTTTAGCGCTTCCGTCAACATCAACGATAGTGATGTTAGTGGTTGTGGTGGTAGTAGTGGTCGTTGTTGTCGTACTCGTCGAAGTCGTTGTGCTGGTAGAAGTCGTTGTAGTCGGTGTAGTTGTACTGGTAGAAGCTGTTGTACTTGTAGAGGCCGTCGTAGGGGTGGTAGTGGTCGTCGTCGTGGGACTGGTGGTAGTTGTAGTAGTACTCGTCGTTGTGGTAGGAGGCTAAAATGGTTCTTCATCGACACGAGTGCGTCGCCTACCAGAGTCGTAGTTGGCGGCATAGTTGTCGTGTTCATGGTGGTGGTAGTGGTGGGGGTCTAAAAACATGTTCAAGCAGTTCAACGCAACTACTGTCGACGATGGGGTCGTTGTTGTTGTGGTCGTCGTCGCCGTCGTCGTCGTCGTGGTAGTGGTAGTCTGAAGCTTGAGTCCCTTGAACTGCTCGAAGATGTTGATGCTACAGTTGTGGTAGTAGTTGTAGTAGTGGTGGTCGTAGTTGTAGTCGTGGTAGTAGTAGTAGTAGTTGTCGTCGTCGTCGAGGTCGTCGACGTTGTCGGCGGCTGAAATGAACCGGGCATCATCATCAAGACGTACAGTTCTGCCACATACCTTCGGGAACGCAGCGGTACGATTCAGATGAGCTCTCGATCCACATCTACGGCCGCCCTCCTCAATAGGTATCCACGTTCGGCGTTTGAATTCTGCTTCGGTGCTCGGATCCACTAAAGTGAAGCTGGAGAGAGAGAGAGAGAGAGAGAGAGAGAGAGAGAGTGGGAGAGCGAGAGAGAGGGAGAGAGAGGGAAAGAGAGGTTGAGAGAGAGAATGAGTGAGGGAATGAATGAGAGAGAACGAGAGCGAGATAGGGAGAGAGAGATGGAGGGAGAGTGAGAGAGAGTGAGAGACAGAGATAGGTTGAGAGAGAGAATGAGTGAGAGAATGAATGAGAGAGAGAGAGAAAGAGAGAGAGAGAGAGTGAGAGAGAGGAGAGAGAGAAAGAGAGAGTGAGAGAGAGAGAGAAGAGAGAGAGAGAGAGTGAGAGAGACCCTACTTTTATCATCAACCGTCGTCGTCCCATCACAGACACAATTCTCCCTCGGATGTTGCCGCACCCCCGGATTGTAACATCCGGCCACCACCGCTCCTGGAGCGCCCCCATCCCTCGTACGATCCGTGCAGAAGACCTGACCCTTGTCGGGGCACACTAGAAATCAAAAATACGAGGTTTCGAGCTCGAAAATACTGTAGACAATCTTGAGATCATCGATGTACTCGTAGAAGGCGACGGCCGTCTCGCTGTACGGCGCTTCGGTAATTTCCTTGCAGCCGTCTTTCGGGCTATAGTATGGGGTTGTCACGTCGCAGAGGACAATCTGTAATTTGAGTGTAAGTTGAAGCTCAGGTTCAAGCCGCCCACCTTCGGCCTCAGAACGCCCAGCTCCCAGGCGCGAATTATTGGTCTCGTCAAGCATTGCCTCGATTTGGGGTCCGACGGGTCCGTTGTCTGAAAATGTACTGAAACAATAATATAATCGAAGAATATAGATTCAACCGAAATTTCTTAATTTGTTTCAAAAGAAAGTTTTTTCTAAAAATTAATTTTTATTTTATTTATTTTTGTTTGATTTTATTTGAAACATTTTGATTTTTCAGGATTTTTTGGATAGCTTTTTCACTTTCATGTAGTTAAATTTCACTAGAAGTACTATTAAACACGATTATTCCGCTGCTAGGCATTTTCTGGGATTATGAAAAATGCCCCCCCCCCCCCGATAAGAAACTAGACCCTTATCTTACCTTCATATAACTCGAGTAGAGATCTTGGAGGTGTAGACTGGCCTCCAGATCGAGAATTGGGGCCGCGGTATCGTTGAGGCGTTCTGCAAAGTGGCGAAAGTTAAGAGATACCGCTCCCCCCGCTAAGAGATAAGAACCCAAATTTGCGGAGGAGCAGGCTCCCAGAAGGTACAGCGGGTAAGTCAGGTATCTGAATTTTCGCCCCGTCATCCCACCACAATGGCACATCGTCGGATCCCATCGTGTATTAGAGTAGCAGCCGACCGGCTTGTGCTCGCTCGCCTGGTAGAAGTTGCGGCAGAAGACTTGGCGCTCTTGGCAACCTAGGCGGAAAAGGAGCTGTAGGAAAGCACTTCCTGCTTCAACTTACCATAATGATACCACAGCTCCTCGGTATCGGTGGGCTGTCCCGGGGTGACGATCGTCAAGAAGAGACCCGGGTCTTCGACTCCAATCCCGAAAGGAGCACGAGCCAGCGAAATACAATGATCGTTTTCGTTGTCGAACGGGCGGCTCAGCACCGAACAGGCAGAATGACGGATTGGTTGGAGTTGCGCCGGAGCTGCGAGTTCTGAAGTGACGGCTATGCGATTAATTTACACGGAGAGAGCGATAAAGAGAGAGTGAGTGAAAGTGAGAGAGAGAGTGAGAGTGAGCGAGAGAGAGAGAAAGAGAGGGAGAGAGAGCGAAAGAGAGAGAGAGTGAGAGAGTGTGAGAGTGAGAGAGAGTGAGAGAGAGTGAGTGAGTGTGAGTGTGAGAGAGTGTGTGAGAGCCGGAGAGAGAGGGACAGAGAGAGAGAGAGAGGCAGAGGGAGAGAGGGAGAGAGAGAGCACTACCTGCCGTTCTGCCCAACTGTAGGCAGTAGATGAGCAACAGGGTAATCACCCTGACGGGCCACCACATCAGCCCCGGCAAGTTCAATGACTTATCAAGACTTTGAGACAAGAACACAATATTCAAATTCGTGAATTCAAATGGCGGCAGTGTCGGCAATCCACTTGACCCCCAGAGCTTCAACTTTTCAGCCATGTCTTATTAATGCGTGGAGTATCTCAAAATATTCGCCGTAGTCGAAATATATAAAATCATTGTTTTCTTACATCAAAAATTGTTAGAAAATTTTTTATAAACATTATAAGTCTGGATTTCCTTTAGTTAAATTTCCTATTCCAAAGTGGTTTTTCGTATCTCGGCTATCTTTTGTCGTACAGAGCTGTCAATGGTACGAAAATGTAGCTCTTGCTCTGTAGAATAAGCCCACAATACGTTTGAGACGAAAAAAACGAAAAATAAAAATATTGAGTGAGGACAAAAACACATCGGATAAACTGAAGCCTAGCGATATTCAGGTATCGCCAACACATTCAAGATGCTTTATTAACTGACATGCCGACACCACGAAGGGAAATCAAATAAACCTCGATTGCCCGGGGAGGGGAATAGGTGAGAGTGCAGGGAATAAGAGGGGGGCAGAGAGGGAGAGAGAGGATAAGACTGGCCAAGCACAAACGCGGAAACGAGAGAAAGAGAAAACGACGAGAGAACGAGGTTGAGCAAGAGATCCAGAGAAAAAGAGATCGTGAAGGCTTTATCCAAGTTTGTTCAGCATCTCGCGGCCCTCGGCAATTTGCTCCTCGTCGGTCGCGTCGATCGCCTCCAGGTTGACCAGCTGAAAGGGGAAGTTAGCTTCGGTGGTTCTAGTCTGTTAGCGGGGGGGGTAATGTCTAACAAGGAAATTACGCCTAAGCAAGCCTAACCAAGAGTAAGCCAAGGTTACGGGTAAGCCTAATCCTAAGCCAAGCTTAAGCCTATACCGAAGCTAAGCTAAGTCAAGCCAAAGGCAAAGCCTACCTAAGCGAAGCTTAAGCATATGCCTGATCCTAAGCATAAGCCTACGCCAAGCCTAAGCTAAGCCAAGCCTAAGCCAAGCCTAAGCCAAGCCTAAGCCAAGCCTAAGCCAAGCCTAAGCCAAGCCTAAGCCAAGCCTAAGCCAAGCCTAAGCCCAGCCTAAGCCAAGCCTAAGACAAGCCTAAGACAAGCCTAAGCCCAATCTAAGTCACATAGAAGCTAAGCTTAAGCCCTAAGCCTCGTAGAAGCCGAGCCAAAGCCGAAGTCAAGCCAAGCCGAAGGCTAAGTCGAAGTCTAAGCCTAAACCTAAGCCCGGCTCAAAGGATCAGATACCGACCGTCTCGAGGTAGTTGCGAGCCTCGCCCTTGTCCTTCTTCCCCAAATAGCACTTGGCAATGTACAGCAGATTGTCGATGGCCAACGGCACTTTCCGGTGGGCATTCAACAGATCAACCAGCGCCAGATCGTAGCTCGCTTCCGGCAACTTCACGAACAGCACCGAGGCCGCCTTCCTGAAGAAGATGATGGTCATCTGCCAGTCGAAACCCACTTCTCGAGCCAGGACAACTCGGACAAGTGGAAGAGGAACCGGCCGCGCATGTGGAGCAGCGAAAAGTCGTCGGGTGCTTGGGCCAGGGCAGCGTCGAGGTACACCTGAAAAGTTGACGACATGTTCGAGCAGTTCAACAAGAACTAGCAAGTTCGGCACCAAATCTTTTCCTATACCAACTTTTGCTTTTTTTTGTGAAATTGAGCTAGCTTTGAAGCAGGGAACTGTAAGAAAGCTGATAAAATGTCAGAAAAATTCAAAATTTTGCTCATTTTAGCTCAAAAAAAGTCCTTTTTTACTAAAAAAGACGGTTTTTACTAAAATTTGTAACGTTTATCCAAAGGAAATTCGAAAAATCTTTAAAAACAGAATAAATATTGACATAAAGCCGAGGAAAACGACCTTGAACTGGTAGCCAAGACGGGCGCGATCACCGACAGAGCTCGCCTCAGCCAGTGTACCCGTCAGCACAGCACACTGCGTCAACACGGCCAGATGCGTCTTGTCCAGGTTGTGCGCCTTCTCCACGGCGGCCAGGCCTTAAAAATGATGGGATTTATCAGCGGTTCTTTAGGAAAATACGCGACTAAACTTTTTACCACCCCCCGGTAACAGTCCAGTACCAAAAAAACGCCATGATCGCGTACCCTTCTTGAGCAACTGCTGGCGTTCCTTGGCGGTGCCGCTGCTCATCTGATTGTAGACGATATAGTTGGCCTGGGCGAATCGATGGGCGAACTCGGCCCATGACTGCTCGCCGACGCGCTCCTCCAGCCCCTCCAACACCGACAGCGCCTTCTCGCCCTCGTAGTCCTCGAGCAGTCGGTCCACCTCCGTCATCTAAAACACAAAAAAAATCGTATTTTACATATTTAGCACGCTAGAATTTTCCGAAATTTAGTAAATGCCAAAATATCGATTTTTCGATCAAAATCTCGAAATTAGAACGGTAAGACTCTAGTTTACCCCCCCCCCAGACGCCCCTTTTCTCTGCGCCCTCTCCCCCAGGCCTACTATCTCTTCGCCTGCGCCCTCTCCCCCAGGCCTACTATCTCGCCTGGGGGGGTAAACTAGAGTTTAGCCATTAGAACTTTTAAAAATTGTAAGCACGTTTTTGGACCTCAATAGAGATAAATTCACGTAAAACAATATTAGGATACTTTCCATTTAGTTACTAGGTATTTCTAGACCTTTAGAGAAAATTAGCTCCCCCCCCCCGATAATGCAAAAGAACCTAATTTGCATACGAGGGTACGGTAAGATACCTCATTCTCGAAGTCCTTGCACTCGAGGGCCATCGCGGATGAGGAGATGCCGACCCGCACACAATGACAGACACAATAAAATCTAGATTTTTCCAAGAATAAACGAGTGTCGCCTTCCGTTTCCGGTTCCAGATTCCGTATGCAAATTTTGCATGCAAATCAGGTAGAACTTGCGATTTTTTTGCCGCTTCCTTGCTCTAAAGTTTAGAGTCTAAATTGTAGCGTCTTCAGGTCTCTCGGGGTAGCCCAAAAATTTTCATAGAAATCTCGGTTTTGGGAAAATCTTTTAGCTATGGATTTTTGAGGTCCAAATTTGAATGTTTCACCTTTTTTGAAAACCTTGCTACGCCGAAAGCAGCAGTAAACTTTACCCACAACAATAGAAAAATACGTGATACCAGCGCTGACCCCCCGCTACGCGGGGATTCAGCGCTGGTCTTCCCCCACAATTTGAATGCATGATTTGACTGAATTCCTGGACGGACAGACGGACATTAGAAATTTATATATAGTAGATTCGAGCACATATTTCGGTTTTAAAAATTCAAATTGCGGATTTTTTGGGCTTAAATGCAGTTTATCCCCCCCCCAGCCGACCCCACCTACCGTATCTCGGCTCCCTGTTCATCTACAGGCGTGTAAAGTATACCAAAATACTCGCCAGAGCAAGACGAACATTTTGGTATACTTTTCACATCTGTAGATGAACAGGGAGCCGAGATACAAAAGTTGGGTGCCGGCTGGGGGTAAACTGCACTCTAACCATTTTTTGTAAGGCGTTACATCTTTTTTTGGATACAATATCAGGTACACTGTCTGTATTTTGTAGACGGTAACTTTATTAACAGACGCAGTCCAGGTATCTAGTCCTCATGTGACCCGTCGGGTAGGGAATCGTTGGGTGGGCAGGTATCTGCCCGCATACAATCCCCTTCATCCTCATGAGAAAGCCGCGCAAATCCATCGTCACATTGGCACCGCCAACGTGGTTTCATCGCGCACCCCTGAAAGCGTATATTTGATTTTAATCTTAACGTAAAAATTAGTTTTGAACTTTTGGTCGATCTCTATTTTCGTGGAATCTTCTTCATTTCTTTATCAGTGCTTATAGCCATGTAGCCATACTTAAGCGAAAATAAAGAAATAGAAAAATGTTAAGACATTTTAAATTTTGCTCAGAAATCGGCCATTTTGGCCGAAAAATCGCTTCTGATTTTTTTAGAAAAAGTTGTGCGAGGTTTACTAAATAACTGTTGAAACACTTGCTTTCTTTGTATTAAAAAAGATCCTAACGATAAAAAGCCCCCCATAAACAGTAGTTTTCCAAGCAAGACCTACAACTGGTTTGGCGGCTCCGGGTCCCCTGACCGCACAGGTATCACAGCCGACCTCAAACTCCCACGACGAGTGCTTTGGGCAGCCCTAATTAACAGATAAATTCCTTGAAAATGAGCCATTTACAAACCAATGGCAGCTTCCCGATCGCACAGCCAAGCAGGGCGAGCGCTGGAAAAAGGATGTTTTTGCTCAAACCGATAGCCCACCAAGGATGAAGACAAGATTCCGCATTGCTTGCTGTCCGTTTTAGCTCTACTGCGGAGTTTCGGCCAGCGCAACATACCAAATTCAAGAAAAATCCGCCCCTATTTTACAAGGCTTCAGACGGCAAAAGCTCTGATTTATTCCGCATGAATAAAACCGTGCAGCTTGTATAAAAAAATCAGCTGCTTGCCAAATCTCCATATCTTGGCGAATCGGAACAACTTTTACAGCATTGCACCTTCTGAAATACCGAGAAATCCAAAAAATCCAGACCAGAATGGATCGCTTTTTCGATCAAAAATTAGCGTTCCCGACAAAATTTCGACTTTTAGAAATTCTTTGTAAAATTAGTTAAATTTCACAAAACACTTTATGAAATTTTTTTGAGATCTTTTCCAATTAAAATACCCATAAAAAATCCCATCCAAATAATTGGATAACGTTCATAGGGTTTTCTCGGCTTCTGCAAAAAAATTGTACCCTCCCCCCCGATATTGCAAAAGAACCGGCGACCGTGCCAACCCAACGTCGTGGAAAAAACTGAAAAACCGTTGAATGGTGTCAAATTTGCATAAAAATCCAGGTGCTTGCATAAGATGTCGAAAATTCGAATATCCGCTACACGGAAAAAAACCACATTTGCATGGGTTTCCGGCTAGAAAAGGGGTGCTTTGGAGGGTGGGGGATAACTCGTCATCCCCCCGACAACCATGGCGTGGATATTGGCCAGCACGACGGGGACCATCGGACTCGTCTATCTGGGCACCGGATGTGGCGGTAAAAAGGTACGTTTCACCAGCTCTCTCGTGCTCACGCTCTTGCTCACGCTCGGGCTCACACTCGCCCCGTCTGGGATCAAAAAATTAGCATCTGAGCTGGCGACTTTGACGTCCTTCTTCAGAAAGAAGAAGCCGAGAGCTCGGGCGCAACTGGCTCTGGCGCGACCGCCTCTCCGGCTGCCGGCGGTGGTGCTGCTCCTGGAGGCGGTGCTCCTCCCCCTGCTCCTGGCGGCGGCGGTGGTGGCGGTGCTACTCCTACGGCTGGAGGAGGAGCCCCGGGCGGAGGCGGAGGTGGCGCTCCGGCCCCTGCCAACCCGAACGGACCGAAGGCGCCGGCTGCTGGAGGGATCGCTGGTGGGTGATCTAATCAAGTTAAAAGCTTAAGCTAAGCCTAAACCCAAGCCTTAGCTTCAACCAACTGAACTTGCCCAAGTTGAGGCCTAAGACCGCGAATCTTAAAAAAGTTTAAATCCTCACGGTTTCCAGGCACCCACGATCCAAACTACCAAACCCTTGCCGGCATCGGTGGCGACTGCTTCGGAGGCGACAAGAAACCTGCTGGAGGCGGTGGCGGCGGCGGAGGCGGCGGAGGAGGAGGCGGCGGCGGTGGAGGCGCTGGCCCGAAGGCCCCTGCGGCTGGAGGAATCGCTGGTAGATGATCACCGGCGAGCCACCTAAATTCAATTTAGGAACCCACGACCCCAACTACCAAACCCTTGCTGGAGTCGGTGGCGACTGCTTCGGTGCTGACAAGAAGGCGGCTGGAGGCGGTGGCGGTGGCGGAGGCGGAGGCGGCGGTGGCGGCGCTGGTCCGAAGGCTCCGGCGGCTGGAGGAGTGGCTGGTAGATGATCACTGGCTGACCTCAGATATCTATCGCGTTTTTAGGCACTCATGACCCGAACTACCAAACCCTTGCCGGAGTCGGCGGCGACTGCTTTGGCGCCGACAAGAAGGGCGCGGGCGGAGGCGGCGGTGGAGGTGGTGGCGCTGGACCGAAGGCCCCGGCTGCTGGAGGAGTCGCTGGTAGATGATCATGGCTGAGCGATCTAACTGTGAATTTAGGCACCCACGACCCCAACTACCAAACCCTTGCTGGTGTCGGTGGCGACTGCTTCGGAGCGGACAAGAAGAAGGAGGGCGGCGGCGGCGGCGGCGGAGGGGGCGGAGCAGGCCCGAAGCCAGGAGCTGGCGGCGTTGCTGGTAGATGATTACGGATCAACGACTATCCGCCTTTAAGCCACCCACGACCCGAACTACCAGACCCTTGCCGGTGTCGGCGGCGACTGCTTTGGCGCCGACAAGAAGAAGGAAGGAGGCGGAGGCGGAGGAGGGGGTGGAGGCGGAGGCCCCAAAGCTCCCGAGGACAAGGGCGCCAAGGCCGCCACTGCCGATCCCAACTACCAAACACTTGCTGGAGTCGGCGGCGACTGCTTCGGAGCTGATAAGAAGGGAGCTGGAGGTGGCGGAGGAGGTGGAGGTGGCCCGAAGGCACCTGCCGACAAGGGCGCCAAGGCTGCGACGGCCGACCCGAACTACCAGACACTCGCTGGCGTCGGTGGCGACTGCTTCGGGGCGGACAAGAAGGGCGGAGGTGGAGGAGCGGCCAAGGGGCCCGTCGCCCCGGCCAACAAGGGCGCCAAGGCTGGTGGGACATTTTTGGCAGCTTATAAAAATATAAAGATTAAAATGGATTAAAACAAAAACTGATAAAAATTACTTTAATAAGATCGAAAGTCAAAAAAATATGTAAATGATCAAAATTAACAATTAAGTATAGCTTTAATATTGTTTTAATTTTTTATGAAAGCTTCTATATAATTCGTTAACGCTAATAAAAGTTTTTCGTAGAAAATCAAAATTACGGTACTGCACTGTTAGCGGGGGGCTTATTTTGATTATTCGCCTTTGATTTTTTTATTTTTTAGTCAAAAAAGACCGTTGTTCTTCATTTTTGAGTTTTCCAAAGTTTTAAGTGCGTTTTTACTTTTAATTCAAAAAGAGTAAAATTTAAACCTCAATTAAAATTGCGAAACACAAAAATTTTCGATAATTTTTATAATTGTTTTAGATGCTATTTAACTGAAAGCATCTTTAAATGCTAAAAAAATTGTTTATTTTTGTGAAAGCGCCGTATAGAATAATTGGGAAAAACGTTTTTGCTTCTAAAAAAAGTTTAGATAAGAAATTAAATTAAATTAAAGCAGTTAAAAATCATTTTTAAATTCTGCAAATCGATTAAATCAAAAATAAAAATAAAAATCCATAAAAGATTGTTTTTGCAGCCACCGCCGACCCGAACTACCAGACGTTGGCCGGCGTGGGCGGCGACTGTTTCGGAGCCGACAAGAAGAAGAAGTAGTAGCAGAACAACGTGGCCGTCTCGCCCAGCTGCCCTTCCCCATCAATACCATCACCACCATCCTCAATATCACCCGTCACTTGTTGTGTGCCTCCTTTAACACTGCTGATTAGATCCTTTCGTCTCCTATTCATGTATTCATTTTCTCGGCCGCTCTATGAATAAACGCTGAATTGGCTGCAGAATATAACTACAGTATTTCCCAAAAAAATAGTTTTATTAAAATGACTATGAACATTAAAGTGTTTCTTAATTTAATAAAGCTTACCCTTTGGTTGAACCGGAAATGGGCCGTTTTCGAGATTCTTTTGGTCATCTCCTATCAGATTGGGCCAAATTTTTTACCAGCGATGGGAGCCCATAAAAACTATTTGCACCCAAAATTTCAAACCAAAATATTGTAAAACAAAAAAGTTATGGCAAAAACAGATCCTACTATATATAAAAAAATAGTGTCTGTGTGTGTGTGTGTCTGTGTGTGCCACTTTGCATCCACTTCCGGATGTCTGTCCGGAGGATATCTCGATAGGGGATGAATTTTATGGTATGTATGATACGTCATTAGATGCGTAATGGCCAGGAGATGACTGCACGCATATCAGGTTTAACAAAATCACCTATTTTCGACATTAAATTTAAGTTTTTGTGAAAACCTCTTTGTTAGGAACAACTAGCGTAGACCGGAAGTGGGGATTCGACTATATAAAGGGGTTGAACAGGTAGTTTTTCATTTTTTGTTATCTGAATTCAGGAAAATTATGCAAAGTGAAGGATAAAATGGGGTCAGACGGGGCCAGGGTTGAAAAGTCGCGAAGCGGCTTTTCAACCCTGGTTTTTCTGAAAATTCTGCGGCACGTTTTCGGCTCTGTAACATGGCAAGTAGAGTACGGATTTTGGGTAATTTGCGGAAAAGTAGTCGTTTTCCGACCG
>CATQJA010001552.1:0-77122 GCA_958295435.1 Mesorhabditis spiculigera
AACAAACGTTTTGATCAGCAAAAAATTCTGCATAAAATAGGCTTGGTCCCATTTTAAAACTCCGTGGACACTAAAAAACGTCTCCTTGTTAGTGCGCCAAAAAATCTACCCAAAGCGGGCAGCAACAACGTCCGATTTTGACGATTTACGTATCTATCGAACACTAAAAATCATCCCGTTCACGTTCCTGGGACCGCTTGGGGCGGGGGATTTTTTTGGGGGACCCTGTAGCATCCTCGAGCTGAAGCGTGCGCCAAAAACATATTTCTTTTATTACTAGGCTATTTCGCTGGCGGGTTGTCCATTTTTGTGTTCGTTCACCATCAGCAAGGTCGCCGGATTTTAAATGTTTTCGTGCTACTCTCATCATTATAGTGGATGAGCTTCGTGGCGAAATTTGAGCGACTTTCCATGCATGAACAACGCAAAAGGCCTGTAGCAAATCAGTACTATGAGAGCAGAGCCATGTTCCGCAGGCCGAACTTGAACGATGCCACCAACGTTCTCGATGTGTTCCCGATTCTAGTCCTACCTTCGCTTAAACCGGACAAGGTGAAATCAAAATCTTGCCAATATCTTTGTCAGGACGACAAGTTTTTCCGGCCGAAGAACCTCAATGATGAATTTCACGTGATAGCTAGGGGAACTTACGCTGATATTATGTAAGGAAGTAAAGATTTTGTGGGAGATATTGTCTTAAAGAGCCGCTAAGATGTCACGGAAAGGAACAGATGCCGGCGATGTATCTGTGGCAATAAGACGGTAGGTCGATACAGTGGCATTTCAACGCTTCGATTTGATATTTTGCTAAGGTAGCAAATTGATGGACTTAAGGTATTCGATTGAACGGCTCTCATCAACCGTCGATGGATATCGGCGAGTGAAGCGTGAAGTGGACATCGCGCGCTTCATGCAACACGAAAACGTAGGGTGCCCCAAAAAAATTCTTCCGGGCTTTGGGCTCGAGCAACTTTTGATAGAAGAATATTTCACCATGCGTTACCAAGAATGTATAAAAGCGTCGGGAACTCCGATTTGGAGAAACTTGATTTTTCGATGTTCGGTGACGTACCCATAAAAATGACACCCGAAAACTGTGCGTTCGGGGGAAACTTGAAATGTATTCCCCTCAAAATTTGAAGAATTTGCTATTAAGATTCAATCTTGTTGCTATTTATAAGCGAAACACCAGAAACCTCGCACCACTCGTTTAAGGACGCGGAGTTTTCGGTCGTAACAAACGTCAATACACGATGTGGGATTAAAACCTTGAACGTAACCTTGAAACGATCAAGGAATGTAGGAAACCAAAACCAAATGTAGGCAAGTTTTCCAGATTGTCAAATTCTACGGAACCTGGCCGGAGCCTCCCACTGAACCGACCAAGTTTTTCTGTATCATTACGGAGCGCATGGATCACACGCTGGAAAAATACTTCGAGTTGTTTTTATTCCGGCTGCCGAACTTTACGTTGCAGGCACTTGCGGAAAAAGGACACCGATGATCAGCCGGTTAAACGAGACATCCGACACATTGCTGCAATGCTGGCACAACTATTGCGAGCGCTCGATTTTCTTCATAGCAACGGAATTATACATCGTGTAAGCCATACAAAACCGAGGATATCGCAACAAGATTTCATTTACTTTAGGACATTACCCCACGCAATATTGGGATGAATCAAAAAGAGTTTGTCGTCAAACTTCTGGACTTTGGGTTGGCCAGGTAATAATTGATCGACGCTTTCGAGCCCGAACATCGCTGTTAAAGGGCACGTTCAGGGACGGTTTTTTAGCAAAAAGCAAAGATTTTTACCGTGGCCGGGGGTCGAACCCGGGCCCCCGCTTGGGAGGCGCGGATGGATACCAGTCAGCCACAGGTGCAAGCTGGCGAGGGGCCGAGGGGCGCCCCACCCCGGAAAGGAGGGAAATTGCCTCCCACGGCACGGGCGGGCATTGCGCGCGGTCCCTACGTCCATAGGGTGTACGCGTTGGGACGAGTACACGGCCCCTCCCTGAACGTGCGCTTTAATCTGATTCTAGAGACATTCTCCCCAACAACGACTATACAATCAACGTCGATACCCCGCCAATCTACAAGGCTCCTGAGGCACTGGTTCAAGAAAAGTACGATACTGGAGTGGATATTTGGGCTAGCGCGTTGGTGACTGTCGAAATGTTGGGGCTCAAATTGATGATGCCCCTCGATTTGCACTCTTCATCGAAGTGTGCTTCCGTTGATTCGGTATTGATCAGGATGAGAAACGTTATGGCCGGTCCGGAAATCGAGCACTTGAGGTAATAGAATTACAGACAAAACCAAAAGATTCCTTGAGCAAACTTTGGGAGAATAAAATCGATCAGTGCGACAGGCCACCGCTTATCCTTGATCCAAATCAACGTCTTAAAAATATCTTTGCCGACACCTTGGCGCCGCGCATCGGTGATAACATCGGGCCATTAACAAGTAGATACAAGACTTAAGACCCTATCTTGATTTCTTTGCAGAAAACGACTTGTTCGACTTGTTAACCCAAATGCTAACTGTGGATAGGCAACAACGTCCCACGGCCAGCAAATTGCTCGCCCACGCTTTTTTAAACATTCTTAACGTAAGTTTTATACGGACTGAAGCGATGCAGTCCTTTCTCTTTTTAGCGGAAATTGCGGGAGCGAGCTGGGCAAACTGCAAATACTCTCGAAGCTGAAAACGACTGCGCACGTGCCGAGCTAATGAGCACCCGAACCTTTCGCTGGGTTAACGTTGCTTCAGCCGGCTTGCCGCAACAAGAGAAACTTCACGGGAAGGAATAGATTCTAGATGTCAGTTACCCAATTTTTTTTCGCAATTGGCTGGGGTATATTGAACTTCTATAAACTGAAGCAATCAAAGAAAGATAGCTTCCTAAAGAGCCCTCGCCTGCCTTGCTGATCGGGGTCTTTTTGCGAACAAAGTCAGGAGTCTCAAGGTATCTCAGCTAGCCTGCCCTAGCCCTATTTCCGGTTTTTTATATTTTTTTGAGAAGTGATACCATTTTTTCATACCAATAATTTTTAAATATTGTCGCATTAATAATAAAAACTACCTGTGGATAATCCTCCAGCAACGTCTGCACAATATACATCACTAGCGTTTTCCTAGCGATCGAAGCACCTTTGCTCAACGTTAGTAAAATGAGCTTCAACACGTCTTCTTGCATTGCTGAAAAAATATCCGCTGTCACTGTCTCTTTAAAATCAAGAAAGTCGCGTTTTCTACCATACCTGGCCCCAAAAATTGGCATCCCCTCGCACGGACGGCCGTCCATAATTGGGTGGAAAGACTGTGAGAAGATTGTTGATGGGACAACAGTTCGCTCAGTACCCGTTCCGCCACGCTACGCAGAGTACGTAGGATCTAAAAAAGCCGAAAATTAAAACGAAAACATTTTTGAAAAATCTGAAATTTTCTGTTTCGTCACGAAAGTTGGAATGTCCTTTCTTCATTTTCTTTAAGAATTATACTATGGCAGCCAGAAAGCGTCTACGCGTTAAAAAAATAGCTTCGATGCATTTTAGAAAAAATTGACCGACAGTTCTCCGCACTTTTTGTAAAACGTTTACGCCATGCAATCCGTCTCGCTGAAATTCCATTTTTGCAAACCGATTACGCAACTTAATCATTTGCTTCAAAAACTAAGGCATGGCATACAGAAAGCATCTACGAGTCGAATTCTGACTTCATGTTTTTTGAAAAACTATTACGAACCTCGTTGACCTTTTTTGGAAAACCGATTACGCCATGAAATCCATATATTTACTTTTAGACCTACTTTTGGCTTCGTCTCATCGTCAACCACCTGCATACATAGCAGAGAGACCAATTTTCGCTGTAGGGTCCGACTAAGCACCTGAAAAATGGTTTTCTGGTTTGTAGTTTTCGACGCTGGTGACGTACCTCGCTCCAAACACTGCCTCCCCTTTCTGAATTCGCCTTTCTCAGGTACCCAGCCAATACATGTAGATTCAAATGACATTCCACAATTGAATTTATCTCCTCTGGATGACGGCCTGGAAAATCCATAGATTTCTTGACTTCCTAGTTCCTTTAAACTGACCATAATGGGCTAGAAGACGTGCAATTTCATGGGAAACGTCTTTCTGGACCCCGACAATCGAAAGGATTGCCGAATTGGTCGGCAATTCTTGGAGGGAGTAGCGATTTTCGGCCTGAAACCATTGGAACTTTTGGAATCGAGCATAATTTATTTTTTAAGTCAGAATTTCGATTTTTATGTTCTAATCCCTTATGGAGGGAAATGTTTTTTATTGTCTTACGACAAATCAAGTCAAATAAAAAATAAAAACCTGATCGATAGGACAGTACGCTCCGGGGTACACGTGCGTACATGGCCGGCAGATAATGTGGCCACAAATCGAAGTGACCGGCTCTCGTGGAATGCCGAACATCTAAAATTCGATAATTCAACTTTAAATAATTTTGAATCTATAGTACTTTTTAAAATTTTGAATTTTTAGCTTTTTGTAAAATACAAAATTGCGTAAAGTCCCAAAAAATGTAGATATTTCCTGCTTAAAGGAATTGTGGCATCTTAAAAACCTGATTTTATACTTTTCTAAATCATAAAAATTCGGTAGAAAGGACAAAGTATCAGAAATTATTTTTTGAAATTCCAAAACCCCGAAAAAATCCAGAAACCCACCTCTCCACAGCTCGGACAGCACAGAATCTCGGACCATGTTTGGCCCTGGGCGGCGGCCGGCATTTTACAAAATTGTTAAAGTTTTTGGCTATCAGATTCCATCCGAAAATAGCAACTTCCGAGGGTGCAAGAATTCGTTCGGAAGGGGTTATCCCCGGGGCAACGCCTTCTGGAGGGAATGTCTGCACTCTCTCCCCTTCCCCCACTCTCATCCCTGCCTCTCTGCACCCTCTCCATTCCGCCTATCTCTCTCCCTCCCTTCCGTCGTCGTCAATCGATTCTGAAGCCAAACAACGGCCGCACCGACAATGAACACCATCGCAAATAGCCCTGGGGGCTGTCTGTACAAAGGCGAGAAAAATTGCGCAAAAATTGCTGCTAGCCTGCCAAGACCGGGCTTTCAATGAGCCTAAAATTGTCCTTTTACGTGAAAAACTGTCGAATTTGATTTGTCTTTGATTTGATTTGATTGATTCTTGATTTGTCTGAATTGGCAAAACAAATTCCTCAAAAATCGCTGCTAGCCTGCCGGGATCAGGGCTGAAAATTGTACGAAAACCACCCTTTGCATCAAAGTGGCATGAAAATTACACTCATTCTCGAAGAAAGCGCCTTGAAATCCTTTTAATTTTTTAATTCTGGATGGACTAAAGAAATTCATCCAAGGTCTCTGTTAAATTCGTCACAAAATTCCGCAAAAATTGCTGCTAGCCTGCCAAGAGCGGGGTTCAGAAGGTTCAAAATCTAGTCTGGTTGACGGAAAGCATAAGCGTCGTTTTTATTTAGCATTTAGCAGTTCCACAATGATCTCTGTAGGCTTATCCGCAATCTGGCGCTGGCCTAATTTTACGGCGCAAAAATTCCTCAAAAATATATGCTAGCTTTTCGCTTTCATTTTTATTTTAGCTTGCGGAAATGGGCCAAAATTCGTGGTTTTGGCTAAAAAACGGTTCATTCTTGTCTAGAAAACTGTTTTCTGGCCAGCAAGCGCTTCCTAAATTACCGGTGCTTGGCATTTATTGTGCTATAGAACTCGAAAATTTTTATTTGGAGAGTCATCATATTGAAAAACAGAAATGATTTAACAAAAATTTAAGTTAGTGGCTTAACCGAGCGGGCCCAGTATGTAGAGCATTTCCACAGTGGTGACATTGGCATTGGCCTGCCAGACCGACTCCACATCCTTCGGGTTCTTCACCTGGAATCACAATTCTTTTTTTCTTAGGACCCTTGTTCAAGCATAAATAACGGCGTGTTTCGAAGTGATTTTTCACTCTGCCTATGCGTAAAAACTTGACAAATTTTTATGCAAAAATATAGAGATATCGATTTTTCTATCGAAATTGTAGTATTTTTCAATAAAATTCCGGCTTTTTAAAGGTTTTATATATTTTCTAAAGATTCTACTACTAGCTTCTACTAAAAATACTATTAAAACACTATGATTAAGCTGTTAGCCATTTCTAGACGCATAATTACCCCCCGATGATGCCAAAGAACAAAAGACATCGTTACCGACCTCGATATACCGGATCTGCACGGGGAATGCGCGTCTGGTGTACACAGGCTGGTGGTCGACTCGCATCTGAATAAAAATAGTCGCTATAATTACAGAAAATTAAGAATGTCTGAAGGTTTTTAGAGTTCAATTACGTTTTATTATTCCAATTTTAGCGAACTTTTGATGGAATTGACCTCCAAATTTTTCTATCAGGGGACCGTTTTTAATTTACGAAAATATCGTTGAAATCGCAACTTTCATAGCTTTTTATTATCACAATCGACAGAAACGGACTCGAAAATTAATCTAATTATTAAATTAATGAAATTACTCAAAATAAACACGTTACAACACAAATTAAACATGTTAATTGCGAAAACACGGACGAAAAGGCGTAGAAAATTTCAGTCCCGGTTTTGGCAAAACCCCGAATCCTATGAACAAAATTTTTTTTTGACATTCTAAATTTCGACATTCTAAAATGTCGGCATTATGAATTTCGACCATATGACTAATTTGGTATATGAAAATCGCGGAAAAATTACAATGAGAAATTGGAGCAAAACGCGCCCGTCAGAAGATCCCAACCTTTTCCTGGCGGCCTAGATTGACTTAGTAATGGAACATAAAATGTTGTTTTTTCTTGTTTCTAATAAGTTTTTATTAGGCGCAATGCATTTAGAAAATTGCTTGAAAATGACGAAAATTTGCTCATTTTGGGACATCAAAAATTGTCGATTTTCGACCTAAAGGTTTTTATGCTCTCGAAGAGTTATTAAAACTTTTATTCAGGGCCATTAAAATTATTAACAGAAAAATTCGTTACAACGGCCAAAAAAAATTCAAGGTTAATAATGGTGGCATCTTTTCTCGCCCCGGAGTTGCAGCGTTTCGATCTTCCTGGCGTTTGGGAAAGACTGCCAGATAACCTCGGCTTCTTCTGCGGTGTCCACCTGCAATGGAAAATAATACTTATTGAGGGTCATTTTCTTCCGCTTTTTTTGGGTTTTTTTCCCTCAAAAAACAGCAACGTCACCCACCTCGATGTATCGAATTTGCAGCTGGAATTTACGGGTAGACCTCACGGGTTGGTGCTCGATACACATTTCCTGAAATGGGCTAGGATATGGGAAAATTTGCTCATCATCATCCCATTGGTCAAAAAACTAAAGGTTAACTTAAAACCAACCCCCAGCCCCCCAATTAAGTTCAGCGAGAAAAACAGCAAAATATCTAAGGAACGGAGCAAATTTTCGGGCAAAATCCATTTAAAGGCCGCTGGAAAAATGCAATGGGTGAGAAAACAAAGCATTTCGCACCAGGCGGGGGTCGCACCAGTGATGCTCCACTCCATAGCCGGTACCCCACGACACAAAACGGGCGCACGGAAAGGCGTGGCGTGGCGAAAATGCGGCGTGAAACAAACACGTGGTGAAAAGGTTTCACAAGCTTTCGGGCTACGCGCAGACCGTTTTCCCTTTTCTTGCATTGGCATTCGCACAAAAATTAGGAATTCGCGATATGAATTACGTCGATAGTAGTCCCCCATTGGTTCCTCACCCCTCGGGACACTCGACCATCTTTCCAACGGCCTTTAAACGTACTCACAATACCTACCTGGGCCAATATTCTGCTATCGCTCGGTGGGATGAGGAAAGGCGCCTGGCACCAACGATCGCTCTGACAAATCTGAAACGACTTTGTTGGGCACATCTAGGGATTTCCCCCCCTCTCTCTCTCTCTCTCTCTCTCTCTCTCACTCTCTCTCTCCACTCACTTGCATGTACATATATCCATCCGGTTTCGTTCTATCCGGTAACGGTAGTATACTGTAGTCCCTAGTGCCAAAGTATTCAGCATCCTCCATCGTGCCCAGCAGATAGCCCACAGAACCCACGCCCAACAAGACGAAGAAAATCGCGTAGAGTACACAAGCTGCTCTCCGCCCCTTCACAGATTTTGATAGAAAAACAGTAGGGGAGTACCTCTTTCTTTTCATCAGTGACCTTTCCCGGGGGAGCCATCTTCGAACCTTCACAAAGATCTGCTGAAAAAGTGTCTCGTGCTTGCGACGCAACGCGAAGAAGACAGAAAATAATTCGATTAATTTCCAGCCACTCCGATGATTGCCTTACAAGTTTGATTGGTTATCGTAATGCCGAGATTCATACTGTGTAAATTTCAATCAGCGGAAAGTTTTTGGTATAGGATTTGGGGTTCGGCCGGCAATTTGCTTATGGAAGTTTCGAGATACCGAAGGTTCGACATTGACATTTTGTTTTCGGAAATTTCGGCATTATGGATTTCGTAAATGAAGTATCCCTACAAATTGCGATTTTTTGGGGCGCGGGTATAAAAAGTTAGGAACAATAGCCGGGATATGGTAAGATTCGGGAGACAAGCAAATATGAGTGAATACAGATGTAAGCTGATGGAGCGCCCTTGATTATGGGAGGTGGCCTAGCAATGACAGATGAAAAGTCACATCTGGCCGAATAGCCTCGGGATACATCGACTAGCCAGCCATTCAAAAATTACCGCCAGATCGATTTGGATTTGAATGGATTGGTTCGCGCCTATTTGGTGCAAGATATGGTACCGAGGCGGTTTCGGGAAACCCCCCCCGCGGCAAAAAAAAAAAGAAGAAAGCGGGGGGGGGACAAAATAGCCAAAGGGGGGCGGGGCGAGGCATTCGACCTAAAATTAAAGTTTTGATGCTCTCGAATAGCTAAAAACAATATATAACCGCATCCGCTATTCATTAAAAAATTTGGGCTAGGACCGAAAAAAGTAGGTTGGCCCCCGCGAATCCTAAAACCAGAAAGGAAATCCGGAAAGATCCCTGATGGCTTGCCCGCAAATTCGTTGCACCGATGAACGCAAAGACTTTTATTCAGAGAAATGAAATTCATTCAAAGAAAAATTGGTGAGAAACGACAAAAAATGAAGGTTAAGAGCGGTGGCATCTTTGCTCGCCTAGAAGTTGCACCGTTTCGATCTTCCTGGCGTTCGGGAAAGACTGCCAGATAACCTCGGCTTCTTCTGCGGTGTCCACCTAGAATGAAAAAAATAATTTTTGAGGGCCAATTCCTTCTTTTTTGGTAATAAAAAAACAGCAACGTCACCCACCTCGATGTATCGAATCTGCAGCTCGAATTTGCGGAAAAACCTCACGGGTTGGTGCTCGATGCGCATTTCCTGAAATCGAAATTGGCGTAGCTCACAATCGTCGGTCAAAAAACTAAGGGGTTACCGTCTTACGTACCCCCAAAATGGTTTCGTCGCGAAAACCGCAAATATCGGAGAAAGAACGCAAAGTTCCCGGGCCAAATCTACTTTTTTGCCGGGTGTACGGATTACATGTCGTAATTCAGCTAATACCCGTGATTCTGCGACCGACTTTTCATAAATAAACCGCTTTTAGAATCCTTGGATAAAAGGAACTCACATTGGCCAATATTCTGCTGTCGATCGGTGGGATGAGGAAAGGCGCCTGGCACCAGTCATCGGTCTGACAGATCTGGAACGACTTTAAAGGTACACTAAAATCTCGCTTAAAAAGGTGGGTCGCGGCCGGGAATTTTGTCCCTTTGTCTTCCCTCGGACGGTTTCTAGCGGACTCTCTCTATCTCTATCTCTATCTCTCTCTCTCTCTCTTTCTCTCTCATCTCTCTCTCTCACTCTCTCTCCCCACTCACCTGCATGTACATATATCCATTCGGTTTCGTTCGAGTCGGTAGCGGAAGTAAACTGTAGTCTCGAGTGGCAAAACGTTCATCCATCGCCATGCCCATCACGAAGGCCATGAACAGACAGACCAGCGAGAAGATGCAAATGAGGACGAACACAGCCCATGCCTGCCGTGGAAAAGATTTGCTAGAAAAACAGTGGGGAGTACCTCTTTCTCTTTGTCAGCGACCTTTCCCGAAGGAGCCATTCTCGATGAACTTCACAAAGATCTGCTGAAAAAGTGTTCATGCTCGAAGAAAAATGCGAACAAGGCAGAAAAGAATAGTCCGATTAATTTCTAGTCACTCCGATGATTGCCTTACAAGTTGAATTTATTATCGTAATGCCGAAATTCCTACTGTCGAAATTTCAATCAGCGGAAAGTTTTTGGCATAGGTTTTGGGGTTTTGCCGACAATTTGCTAAAGTGAGTTTCGATACTCCAAAAGCTGGGCATGCTAAAGTTTTGGCCATTTCTAAACGTCGGTTTTGTGAAATTTCGGCATTATGGATTTCGAAAACGAAGTATCCATACAAATTACGATTTTTGGGGCGCGGGTATAAAGAGTTAGGTTCAATAGCCGGGATACGGTAAGTTTCGGGAGACAAGGACACATGAGTGAATACAGATGTAAGCTGATGGAGCGCTCTGGATTATGGGCGGTGGCCTACCAATCACAGATGAAAAGTCACATCTGGCAGAATAGCCTCGGGATACATTGACTAGCCCGCCATTCAAAAAATGTTCGATAAATCGATCTCGATTCGAATGGTTTAATTCGCGCCATATTTAACGCACTAAAGTTCGCATTGGCTATCTGTCAGCGGTTCCGAAACGAATCACAAAACTAAGATCCTCAAGAATCTCTGATAGGGTGCCTGCCCGGTTGGTTGCTAGAAAAACAGCGCTATTTAGCTTTAGTTTTATTTTTATTATTTTATTTTATTTAGCATTTAATAAATATTTAAATAGCTCCCAAGTCTCTACACGCACCGGTGAGTTAGTAGAATGCTAACCGAGTTGCTATTTGAAATACCAGTGAGGGTTCGGATCCGATTCTATTTTTTGTTTTTGCTTATTGGCTTTTGGATCGTTGCCTGATATTGACAGTGTTTTCCCAACGCTTAAAACAAATTTGTCTTCAAACTCGGAGCCCCATGGCAAAGAATTTCATGGTATCTCAAAAATCAAATAACTATTCATCTAGAACTTGACTAACTCACAGCTGGTGGTAGAGACGTAGAAGCCCCGAATAAACCCCAAGGAGCATGCTAATTTCGTGTAAGGAAATGAACCCTTTTCCGGAAGTACCGTATCTCGCTCTACAGGGCTCGGTGGAAAGTTCTGCCACCACCAACGTGTTTCCCGTAGTCGATTACCTAGGGGTAGCCGCGAGCGTTTTTCGAATGTCGAGTTCGCGCATTCGCCCTTCCCTTGTAAGATGGACATTATGACAAGGATCAAGCGGAGCAGGCAAGGGTTTTTGCGGCGTTGACTGGTTCTATACTTGAACGAGATCTGGCAAAGCGGAAGGTGACAATTTCTGCAGGTTTCGGCGAATCTGGCAAGTTAGGATATTTGCACGATTTTGGACATAGTGAGCCAGGTCGCGCGCGTTTCAGCGTGGGGGGAGCGCAGGGGTAGTCCGAAGTCTAGCCGCTTGCAGCGCAATGCCACTGTAAGCGGCTGGTATTTAAAGAAGCTCGCAATACATTAAAGAAAATAGCTTGAAGATTACGAAAATGTGGTCATTTTTGCGTCCAAAAAGCTTCCGACAAGAAATTTTTCTACCTAAAATTAAAGTTTTGATGCTCTGGAATAGTTTAAAAAAAACATAAACGCATCCACTGTTTATTACAACATTACATTTGTAATAAATACATCAAAATTATTAAAAGAAGAATGCGCAAATTAAAAAATGTGAGTTAATTGTGTCATTATTTCTCGCCCAGGAGATACACCGTTTCGATCTTCCTGGCGTTGGTGAAAGACTGCCAGACAATCTCTGCCTCTTCTGCGGTGTCCACCTGGAATGGCAAATAATTTTTGAGGTCCTTTTCTTCCACTTTTTTTGGTATTTTTCACCAAAAAAAACAGCAACGTCACCCACCTCGATGTATCGAATCTGCAGCCGGAACTTGCGGAAAAACTTCACGGTTTGGTGCTCGATGCGCATTTCCTGAAATGGGCTAGCATATGATTGGCATAGCGCACACTTTGGTCAAAAACATCAAGTGGTTACCGCTTAAAGCACCCCCAAACTTATTTCTGCGCGAAAATGCCTATAATATCTGATAAAAAACGTAATTTTTAGGGTAAAATCGACCTATAACAGGTCCGATATGTAAATGTGGTGATCTTTTCTAACGGATTGCCATAGATTAAATCGAAAAACCATAGATTAACTCGCCTTGGCCAATATTCTGCTGTCGATCGGTGGGATGAGGAAAGGCGCCTGGCACCAATCATCGGTCTGGCAGATCTGAAATGACTTTGTCGGCCTCTCTCTATCTCTCTCTTTCTCTCTCTCTCTCTCTCACTCTCTCCACTCACCTGCATGTACATATATCCATTCGGTTTCGTTCGAGTCGGTAGCGGAAGTAAACTGTAGCTTCGAGTGTCAAAACTTCTATCCATGTACGCGGCGATGACCAGAGGCACAATGCCCATGATGAGGAAGATCACCAGGAAGATCCTGCCACGCATTGAGAGCTGCCATTTAAACTGCTTCAGATAAAAACAGGAAGGAATACCTCATAGTCGTCTTCCTCAACGTTTCGCGCGAAAACCATCCTCGCTGTCCTTCGCAAAGATCTTCTGAAAAAGTGTTCGTATTTGAGAGGCAAAGCGATTATCGGGTGATATGGCAAGTTTTGGGAGGTTACCACACAAGACGGCTTAAAGATGGAAACTGATGGAATACTCTTGATTTTGGGCGCTGACCTAGTAGAACTGACAGATGAAAACTCACATCTGGGCTGAATAACCTCGGGGTACATTGTATACTAGACCGCCATTCAAAAATTGTTCGATAGATCTATTTCGATTCGAATGGTTTGACTGGCGCCTGATTTAATGCACTAACAGTAAGGTTTTTAGTTTTAAGGTTCGCAAAACAGTCCGCACGACACAAAAGTCCTCAATCATCTCTGCTAGGGTCCCTGTCCCCCGTTGGCTGCTAGAAAAACCGAGCTAACTGTAAGGTGTTTTCGCGTAGGCTCGAAATTCCATACGGGACCAAGCCTACCTTGTGCAGAATTTTTCGCTGATTCCGAATCTGTTTTCCAAATCTGCACAAGAGCTCAAATAAAAAAATTACAGCTGTTTTTTTTGTCACAAACCGGCGCGAAATGTTCGATTTTAAATCCCTCCGAAAATCTTCTAGAATACTTTCTGCGTAAACATAAGTCAACTGCTGGGGGTAGAAAAATATGCTCTCTCGAATGAGCCATCTTACGGAACTGTAACTTTGGCCCCTTAGTGCTTTATGTCGGTGCCCGGAGAGATCGGAATGCAGCCCAACTGTTTATTTTGGGGAGATCGTGGGGAAAATACATTGACATAAGATCATTCATTGGCGGATTGTGAAATGCAACACAATGAATTTCAAACTGCATTGTGTAGCTCTGAAATATACTGAGGGGCTGGGGTATATCTGGCTCCGGTAGATTGTTGCTGGTAGACTGTGTAGGGATCGCGGTGCTTCTGCTCTTCGTGGCTCAACAGGTCCAAGAACGTATCCTCTAGACTGCATTGCGTGATGTTGTAGTCTTCAATTACTGGAAAATACATATAGGACTTGAACAAATCAAAAATTCTACGGAGGTCATTATGAAGTGGAGCCATAGCGATGAGCTTTCCCCACAGCACGGACCATGTTGCATCTTGATGAGGCGGTATCTGACGTTGGTGGTAAAACAATTGGTTCTTGGCTGTTAACGGGGGGGGGGTAACTCTGGCCTATCGCGCGATGTGTCAGATTTTTATGATTTAGGTAATATCGAAAAAATTTTTGAGGAATAAGGCTATTTTCTGATGTTCTGCCCCCAGAGGCTTGTTAAATCAAAGAATCAAATGTTTGCCATTTTTATGCTTTTGCTAGCAGCCCGCCAGCAGCCTTTTGAAATCTTTGTGAATTTTTTTGGACAGGGTTTGGATGGCTGCTAAACCAATGAGATTCAGTGTTTGGAAAACAACTTGTAACTGTTGCATAAAAATTCCGAAAATCGAGCAACAAACTCCGGTATTTCAAAAATCGAAGAAAACATCTCTTTTCGCCTTGTCGAGAGCTTTCGCTAAATACCTAAATCGTAAAAATGGACACTCTTCCGGACAGCTGGAGGGGGTCTTTTTTTGCGGAGAAGCCCCCAAAAAAAAGGCCTTGATGAAATTCTTCAGAAAAAATCAAGTTTGTAAAACTTTACATTGTTGTGACTTTATAGTAAACGTACAATACGTCTTAGGTTTTCCACACCGGCTCAGGCATTAACAGTCAAAAAACTATACATCCGACCGTTGCTCCGTTCCCTTACCTGCCAAGAGACCGTCAACGATTCCCCAGCTTCCCTGATGGCCGCTCCCGGGAATATGCCCCTGACGTGACGATCCAATCTTCTCACGACAAATCGGTGCTGCCACCCCTTCAGCTCTTCGCCCGTTACTGCATTCGGTAACTTTCCCTCATCGCGCATCTCGCGTAGGACCTGCTCAAACAAAACGATCTCTTTCTCTTTTGTTGGCCGCTTCAGATCAGCAAACTTTTTCCATCGCAACCACAGTGTCAGCGTGTATCCTGTGCTGTATCTGAAATGAGAAAAATTGTCAAGAAATGGCGGCCAAAGGCCAAATTCTATTTCGTGTACACAATCACTTTCACCCACTTTGACTTGAGATGTTGGCTACTCCCAATAGCCGTCATTTTCCCTCGACTTATAATGGCTATTTTGGTGCATAATGCTTCGCATTCATCCATCGAATGAGATGTCAATAATTGGGCTGTTTCTGCCTGGTTTCCAAGATTCAAATATTTCCAGATGTCTCGTCGAGCCTCCAATTTTATGTTGATTAACAGAAGAATATTGCATACCTTTGGATCGATGCCAGCTGTTGGTTCATCTAATACTCGAATTGTATTCTGTGCCAATAGCGCTATTCCGACTGAAATCTTTCGCCGCTGGCCACCCGAACATGTTCGTAATTGGTGGTCGCCGTGCTTTGCCATTCCCACGGCTTGGAGCGCCTGAATCGTATTTTATATGAATCAAAAAAGGCTACAAAGTTGTCGAAAATCAAAACCATTCCATTTTTTAAAGGGATCGGAAGTGAACAAATTTAGTTAGCCGGAAAATAGGGCCCTGTGGGTTGAAGGCCTCTGTGCGCCCAGAGGGCGGGCGGCGTCTGAATTTAAATTTCGCGTGTTCAACTACAGAATCACGTTCTCGGCTGTTTTAGGATCAAATTAAAAACTATTATATTATATTAAAACACCAAATCATTTAAAATTACGTCAAAATTTCCTAATAAGGGGAGAATCTGCGAATTAAAGCGTTGTCCCAAAGAATCCGGGCGCAAATAGTTTCGCGCAAAAAGCGAAATCGTGTCCGTCCTGCAGAGGCCTTTGGCAATTCTCCAGAAATTAAAGACCCCTCCCAAACGGGCCTTGAGGTGACAGTTCGGCCCCCCTTAAAGAATTTTCTACAAAATGTTCACCTCCAATGCGATTTTTCTCGGCTCCTTGTAACCATGGAAACAAGCCATCAGCTCCAGCGACTCGAAACCGGTCAAATCCAAAAGCACTGCATCAAACTGCGGGCAATATCCGATCGGCTAAAAGATCAACTCCTTTGAAACCCTTTTTCTCACTTACAACTGCCGCATCGAGTTCTCCCAAAATTTCGACCCTTCCACTCGTGGCGTATCGCAGCTGTGTAATGATATCAATAGTCGTCGTCTTGCCCGCACCATTTACTCCTGAATTTTGTCGGATTAGAGTAATAAGGCGATCATTACCTAGCAGTCCAAAGCACTGTCCTTTTTCTACGCCAAAAGTGAGCCCATGGACCGCCGGCCGAGCAAAGTTCCAGTTGTAGACCTTTTTCAGATTTCGGACCTGAATGGTTACGTTAGTTAGGGAGCGGTCGGTATTTATAACCGCAGGCTTTTTATAGTGTAGGTTTACATAAGCCGCTATTATCTACAGGGTGTCCCAACCCTCCCCCCCCACCTAGCGGTCCGCAGTCGAGTCCGATTTTTACGATTTAGGTATCTATCAAAAGCTCTGGAAAAGGCGAGAAAACAAGGAGGGTTCATCTTCTTTATTATGTATTTTTATTCGCTAATTCTATGTCCAAAAACCATGAAAACTGCTGATTTATGCAAGATCTGTGTTGTGTCTTGACAAAGTGATGTGTGGCAGCGCGGACGAACAGTATCAAAGACTGTTTATTCGACGAGCGACATGGCGGCAAGAGGAGGAGGAAATTAGAACTGAACTGGGGAAATAAATGCCATCGCAGGCCCCTGGGGGGAGAAAGACCCCGTTACGGTGGAAAGGGCACTGGATAGGCGAGGGGTCGGGGAGCGAAGGGAAAAGGGCGCGGGCGCTCAAAGGCGCCTCCACAACACCTCCCCCTGTACAACGAAAAGAAATGTGGATAGGAGGAGGAGACACCAAAAGGAAATGTACAACTGCGTACAGCACAACGAGGGATCAAGTCACAACGTAAAATAAGTGAAAACTTATTTGCTTTTTCCTTTAATAATTGGCGAGCGTAGGGCTTAGTCATCCTTCCTTCCTTCCTTCCTTCAGAACGTCCGGCGATGCTTGACCAAGGAAGACGGCGACTTGTGGCACGACTTCCTTCCCTCTTTGCAAGAAGGATGAGCTTGATGTTGGGCTTCATGTCGACGGGCTGCTTGATGTGCGCGCTCCGTCCGCCGAGCTGTTGCAAACACTCGGTCTTTGCGATGGACCTCTTCCGTAGAGGTGGAACCCATCGGCCGGCTGCTCTTGGTGGTGACGATCCGGGCTTTTTCGACTTCATGTTGTCGCTTTCGCCGGGGCTCATGGGGCTCCTCGTGCGATCGATGGCCATCGTCCAGCGGTCCGACTTCCTTTCTGGCGCGGATCCATCGAAGTTTTGGATGCTGCGGGTGGGGGCATACCCTGTCCGATTTATCCTCCTGGGATATGGGAGGGACAATCTCCAAGCCAACCTCTCTGCAAGCGAATCCAGTCCTTTGTGGGTGAGGACATAACCGTTCTTCTTTTTGAAGTTGTTTCGCGGCTGGCCTTGACGGAGTTCCACTGGGCGAGCGGCAGCCGGATGCCGCGTAGTTGACCCATTCGTCTCGGCCTTCTCTGCATTTCTTGTCGTCCTTGGCTGGAGACATCCTTCCTTCCTTCTTGCGCTTGAGGCGAAGACGGCGCGCTTCGACTTGGTCCTGCTTGTCGACGGGCATGGGCTCGCGATCCGGGCACATGAAAGTGCGAAGGCCAAAGTAGGGGTAAAAAAAAATACTTCCCTTTCAATCGATTCCTCCATGGGATGACGCCGCTTCTTTGCCATGTAGAGCTTCTTGTCCTTGCGCTTGATTTTCCTTGACTGGACGGCGGCGGCTCGAGCGGCTTCTTCTCGGCCTGGGGTTTTCCTTGTTTTGCGTGAGTTTGGGGTCCCTGCTCGCCAGTTGTTGTGTCTTGACAAAGTGATGTGTGGCAGCGCGGACGAACAGTATCAAAGACTGTTTATTCGACGAGCGACATGGCGGCAAGAGGAGGAGGAAATTAGAACTGAACTAGGGAAATAAATGCCATCGCAGGCCCCTGGGGGGAGAAAGACCCCGTTACGGTGGAAAGGGCACTGGATAGGCGAGGGGCCGGGGAGCGAAGGGAAAAGGGCGCGGGCGCGAAAGGCGCCTCCACAACAATCTGCATGCTAATTGTCAATTCCTGCTGAAAAATTTCCGGTTTTTTTAGAAAAACCTCAAATATCGCTGGAATTAAATTAAATCTTAGAAAACGAAACCCGCTTGTTTTCTCGCCTTTCCGAGCGCTTTCGATAGGTAGCTAAATCGTAAAAATCGGACTCGACTGTGGACCGCTAGGTGGGGGGGGGGTTTGGGACAGCCTTTAGATTTTTCGTGTTTCTAAAATGAGCCACGACAAAATCAGAGCATCTTTGCCAGAATTGCGGCGAAAACCGACCAATAGCGGGAGCTTCGACCGGAGATGCCGTTCAACGTAGCTTTTCTCGTTGCGCACATCCTCATCTTCGTAGGCGTCGATATTTACTGTGGGCTTGATCAGATCTTGCTGACGGTCCACATTGTGCACCACTACTCCCTCGTCATCAACATTTTTCTGATTGTTCCCGATCTGATCCATTTCTAACTCATCTTCAACATAATAATCAAGTGCTGGATTTTTCGTCTGCGCAGCTACACCGCCGGATGCAGAATTATTGAATGGTAGATGTCTACCCAGCCGTGTGAATGATCGGCGAATACGACGAAAAGATCGATTGGCGGAGCCAATCGATCGATTGTGCACCACTACTCCCTCGTCATCAACATTTTCCCTGATTGTTCCCGATCTGATCCATTTCTAACTCATCTTCAACATAATAATCAAGTGCTGGATTTTTCGTCTGCGCAGCTACATCGCCGGATGCAGAATTATTGAATGGTAGATGTCTACCCAGCCGTGTGAATGATCGGCGAATACGACGAAAAGATCGATTGGCGGAGCCAATCGATCGATTGTGCACCACTACTCCCTCGTCATCAACATTTTCCTGATTGTTCCCGATCTGATCCATTTCTAACTCATCTTCAACATAATAATCAAGTGCTGGATTTTTCGTCTGCGCAGCTACATCGCCGGATGCAGAATTATTGAATGGTAGATGTCTACCCAGCCGTGTGAATGATCTGCGAATACGACGAAAAGATCGATTGGCGGAGCCCCGAGGCAACATTTCCATTTCTAGTTCCGGTGAATTAGTCGCTTCAGCATATTCGCTTGGAATTTTTGTGGGATCGTAGGTATATAATGCTGGATCTTCCGCCGATGTTCTTTTCTTACTAGCAGCAGTGCCCGGTGCACGATCAAGGCAAGGTAAACGTCCTCCCAAAAGTGCGAGCTTTCGGCGAACGTTACGAGACGAGAGAATGTAGAAGAATATCATACCATTAATGCCGAAGAGGAACATTAACAGTGTCGGTTTCCCTAGGAGGAAATGGAAACGAAAATGTTTGCAAGCGTACCGAGACTGTCCATACTCCATAACGGACGCAGGGGAGCGAACCTAGAAACAACATTTTGGTGGGTCGATCAGATAAAAAGGTTTTGAACCGAGATGGCGACCAACTTGGCGCCGCTGATCGGCAGATTCGCGGGTCGTTTCGCGTTTATCGACCAGTCCTGAACCGCGCTCATCCCCGCGCCCATCGCGTATGGAGGGAAGAGGAACATCAGAACAACCTGAAATCGGCCGAGTTTGCAGTTTAGGTTAGCACCAGCGCTGTCCCCCCCGCTACGCGGGGGTTCAGCGCTGGCCCTCTCCCCCATAATTTGAATTTGGAATTGCATGCAAAATTTGGCTGCATTCCCGGTCGGTCGGTCGGCGGGCGTACGGACATTAGAAATTTATATATAGTAGATAGATAGATAGTAGTTTTTATGTTAATTCGCAAGATCGGTGCGTTTGGGACGGCGAAAACAGCAGGAAAATAGTAGTGGATAGCTAAAGAGAGCTGTGGTTCAGTTTACCCCCCCCCCCCCCCCCCCCCGCCACGCCACGCCTACCGTATCTCGACAACCCGTTGTTGTAGCGGCCTGTAAATTATACTAAAATACTCGCCAGAGCAAGGCGAACATTTTGGTATGCTTTACAAACCTGTAGATGAACAGGAAGCCGAGATACAAAAGTTGGGTGCCGGCCCGGGGTGGGGGGGGGGGGGGGGGGGTAAACTGAACGCTTACCCTAAAAAGCGGTGGAATACAACGAACATGTTCTCCTATGATTTCTACCGTCCGTACCGTCCGACACGAAAGCTATCTGCATAGAACCCGATTACCTCAAGTTGTTCGTGATACTGAAGTACCCCTAGCATTGCGACGACAACAGCGGCAAAGGCCGACGTAACGAACTAAAAACAAAGAAATACCAAAAATACGGATAACTGACCTGCCAAATCACCAATATAGTGCTAGCTTTTGACGGCGATTCAAAGAAGTAGGAAGCGGAATAGATCAAAGGGCAGCAGGCCCAGAAATACAGGCTCCAAAGTAAGAAAACACTAAAAATATTCCGTAATTGTCTTTGTTCGGCTCACTATTGCAGTTCCCCATTCATTAGTCCGTGGTACCAAAAGAGCATGATCGACGCGCCGCAGACGAAGAAAAATATCGCGCCATCATAGATGATCGAAGCCGTCCAGAAAAGAGAGGGGTGCAGTTTTGTGAGGAGTTGCTATTGGGTACATTACTTTGTGATAGGGTCCGAATACCTGATGTTTAAAATGCGAAGCGCGCTCCTCGACGTGGAACATGACGAACGAGGAAGTGGTTAGGGCAAATGCCAAGATCAACACGGGGACAATTACGAAGCGATTCATCTAAAGAACGGACAAATTTTCAATGCAAAATTTGGAGCGTACGATTCGTTCCTCTTCTGAAGCGCTCTCGCTCCCATTGGCTGGAGCGTAGATTTGAATTGATGAGTGGATTGCGGCTGTTACTTTTCCACTAAAAGGCGGTCTAAGGGGTTGGCTAGAGTTGTTACGGCCCGGTCCTACTTTTTTTTGGGCCGAGCTGTATAGACTCAAGGATATGGATAAGCGAATTTTTTTTGTCTGCACACTGACGTGAAATGCCGCAGCCTCGCATTCGCCACAAGATGCATGGCAGCAGGGGCAGCATGGTACGCATAAGAATTGAATATGGCGTGCGTCCCATTGGCCAGCAGACGAACACCGACGCCGAGTGCTGGCAGGTGCTTTGGTTCCTGACAAAAAATTACCAGCTAAATAAATTTTGGTTCTAGCTCTCCTGAGCCAGTACGCAGAATCGGTATTTCTTCATCTTGCATAATTATCATTTCGCATAACGCTATTTCGCATAATTGCATTTCGCATAATTTTTATTCCGTATAACGGTGATTTCGCATAACGATGATTTCGCATAACGCTTATTTCGCCTAACGGCGATTTCGCATAACGGTCATTTCGTAGAACCATGATTTTGCATAACGATCATTTGGCATAATTTTCATTTCACCTAGCGATGATCTCGCATAACGTTTATTTCGCATATTTTTTAGTTAGTGGCAACCAAGAGCAAAACAGGGCGTTTTTGATGACATGAAGTGCAGTCACGGTATAAGACAATCGAAATGCCTAGCTACCATTTACGCGGATTCCGCATCTGTAATCATTGTAATGCTTTTGACCTAGTCTTGCGGTCAGATCTGCTAGTTTACACATGGATACTATCTACAACGTAGGATTTTTGGTCAAGCCCCTCAAAACAGACGTACACCCGATGGGTCATGGATTTTGAGCAAGCTTGGGATATCTGCACGGAAGGGCGCAAAAAACCGCGCCGGTAGATTGTTTTTCATGCGTTGCTGATTGCTAAGCTAGAGTTATATTCACCATCGGCTGCCAATGGCGAAAATTATGCGAAATGGCGGTTAGGCGAAATCAAAATTATGCGAAATGGTCGTTAGGTGAAATGAAAATTATGCGAAATGATCGTTATGCGAAATGACGGTTAGGCGAAATCACCGTTATGCGAAATAAGCGTTATACGAAATAAGCGTTATGCGAAATCACCGTTATGCGGAATCAAATATGCGAAATGCAATTATGCGAAATGGCGGTATGCGAAATGAAAATTATGCGAAATGAATGGAAATCGCAGAATCACTCACCTCAAACATTTGCTCCTCAAACGATCGCGCGGGGTCGAGCTTCAGAAATCGAGCGCACTGATCTTCTAGGTACTGCTGGTAGATGGAGACTTCTTGCCCGGGACGGCTTTCGTCTGATTGGACGATGCATTTTATTGGGGATACTGCTGTGAAGTCAAGGGCCTTTGATCGACCAACCTGAAACCAACGGAAAATCGGTAATGTAAACGTTTTTGTAATCAAGACATTTTCCCGAAGCCCAATTGCTTTATAAAAGTATTACGGTCAAACCAACAGCTACAAAAAAACTTTGAAAACTCTCACGTCGGGTCCATTCATTCCGTCGAAAAAACAAGCGAGAAGAATCAATGCGATCGGGAAAGTAACCTGAAAAGTGGACCCGTCAACTTCCGGTTTTCAATACCTGGCCGGAAAACTGCAATAGATTTCTTTTCGTAAAAAGATATCGTTTCCACATCAAATATTTGAATTGTTGCCACCAGAGACGAGGTCCAGGATTTAGCCGAAGGGAATCATCCGCCTAAAGATTTCCTTCTGTTTATTAGACCTCTGGCCCGGACCCAATGGTCAGTCGCTTTCGGGCCTTCTTGTATCGGTTGCATTCCAGCCTTTTCCATTCCTAGCTCGCCGACCTAAATGTGCAATTTTTCGAGATATCTTTAAAGTTTTCAACAGCCCCAAAGTTATTAATTTTAAGCTACCTTCAAGAAGATTTGCTCGAGTGTATTTAAAGACACCCCAAAACTCATCAGCACCGCCTGACCAGGCCGGATTCGTTTGATTTCTTTCTCTACCCTAAGATTTCTTGATTACACAACGTCCTATGGACCATCGGACGCTGCCGATAATACCCTACCACTTGAACATGTCGGGGAAACTTTGCTTATACTCTGTCGGGATCGTAATTTCAATTTGACGTCCTTTTGGCTGTCCCCTCACGAAATTTGAGGCTGATGTGCCGATGGCATTTGCACAGACATTCAACACCCGGTCGCCCATCGCCATCACCTAAACGGATTCATAAAAAAATCTGATGTCTACTTGATCAGATGCAACGGTAGTAGCCGAATCGGCAATCACGTTTTCATTAACCGCTGATGAGACGAGCGTCAGCACGAAGCCAGTCCCATATTTGTGCTTGAGGTATTCTGGTGACCCATTGGTAACATCTCTCCCCGCTTGCATAATGTATATCCAATCCCCTAATCTTTCGGCTTCATCCATGTAATGGGTCGTTAGAAGGATTGTTCTGGAACGAAGAGGATAAAGCGCTTTTCAGAGAAAAGAGAGAGAAGAGAACTACGGTAACTGTCAAAATGTTCGCCAATTGTCGAAAAAACCTTGACACACAGCTTATTTAGCCCTTTAAAAAACAATACCGATTGGGTTTGATCTGCTGTAGAAGATTTTCAATGTCCCTTCTCGCGCCGGGGTCCATCCCGGCGGTCGGCTCATCCAAAAGAACTACCTAAATTTTTGGACCTTAGTGAACTGATCGAAAAATCTGATCGTGAGCCCCAAAAAACATGATCTTTTGGAGTTAATAAGCCTTAAAATATACCCTAGATTCGCCACAGGCCGCTACGGCTACACACAGCTTACGCTTCGTTCCACCGGACAGATTCTCGACGAGCTGAAAGAGGTTTTTTTAGAATGGTAATATCACTCCAAACAACATCCAGATCTACCAAGCTATCTGATCGTTACCTCATCAGCTTTATCCGCAAAGCGAAGTGCGTTCATATAGCCGTTGATCTCCTCATCACAGTTAGTGCTGCTTCCCTTTAGTCGATGAAAGAACCGAATCGTCTCGCGGACAGTTAGCTTATCGAAAAGTGAATTCTTCTGCGGGCACAACCCCACTGGTCGCTCCGATATTCCCACGGCACCTAAAGACAACCTGCACATTGCTCCCTATTCCCTACCGTACGACGGCTCTATCAACCCGCAAATAATTCCAAATGTCGTACTCTTTCCCGCGCCGTTGTGGCCCAGCAAAACCGTGATCTAAGGAAATGTTCTCACTTTTTGTTTGAAACCCCACCTGTCCCCTCGCTGCCCTCAGATTCATCCCATCAAGTGCCCAATTTCCCGAAGCGTACATTTTCCCCAATCCCTCCACAATCACATCAGCTTGAATTTCCGTCCGATCGAAATCAATCTGTTCGTCGAGTTTTGTGTTGCGGTGTGAATGTCCGTCGGTGGGGCCATTCTACAAAAAAAAAGAACTTTTCGGGGCAATTAGCAAAGTACACCCGGCACACCCGTTTGCGGACCTGACAGCCCACGTGTTAGGTGGGCAGCTACGCAGAGAAACGCTTGCGTAGCTGCCCACCCACACACGCTATGGGCAGCTACGCAGAGAAACGCTTGCGTAGCTGCCCACCCACACACGCTATGGGCAGCTACGCAAACGGGTGGCCCGGGCGTATTTTACAAGTTGCCACTTTTTGGGGGGCTGTTGTGGTCCGAAAGGCTAGACTCTAGTCGGTTACCCCTATTGCGCGCCCATATGACCGTATCCCCGCCCGTTAGATGTCGTAAAGGTCCCGTACTCGGGATTTCGCCCACAGTTATTCGTCCTAATTTTATTCTCACTTTTATCGTTTTGTTCGTTTTTGTACCATAACTATTTTTTTGCTTTTTTCGTTTTTGAATCATTGTAAGCGAAGATATCATGACTTTGGTTTGCAGAGGGGACAACGGCACGGTGTTTGGCTGATAATGGGTTCCGGTTGTTCACCTCCCAACTGGCGATATCAGGCTTATCGCCAGGGGTATGGGCAACAAAAGCCTCTCAAACCGGTGACACCAAAGGTATCGACCGGGTAAAATGATACTAAAAAGTTGTGACTAACCGGTCGTCTCCGCCAAAACGAAAAGAAATAACTCTCGCTGTTTGTCCGCATGTCATCAATGATCAAGGCAACGAACGTCATCCACAAAAAGTCAAACTGAATAGCGTAACTGATTTTTTGCAAAAAAAACAAACGATTAGCATGACGATGACCGCCGCCAAATTGAACGAGGTCAGCGGGTTATCAAAAATTTGCACCCAACCGAGATGGTATTCTAAACGTTTTTTTAGACTCTGAAGCCTTGGTAAGGCCAGAAAATACCTCTATTACACGCCTCGGCCATAATCTCGACAGTCAATCGAAGAGCATGGTTGATATTCAGAGAATAGAAATAGCATTGAAAGATCTCGTCTTGAGAGGGTAGATGGATATATGCGGCACCGATTGACGCCATCCAGCCGATGATTGCTACTAGAAAGGAATATTTTATTATGTTAATTTTCCGATAAAAACGATACCCCTCATGACATTTGATGAGGTCCTCATTATCGATGAGCAGAGGAGAGCGAATGCAATCACAGCAAATGAATAGAGGTAGATGATAAAGAGGACGAGATGCCATGGGACCGACTAGAATCATGAAAACCGTGTCAAATTTTTAAAGCGACAAAGACGTCGAAAAAGAGTTACGGCCCAAAAACCGCAGCACTGTACGTCGGAGGCCTTTGCACGCCCAGAGAGCGGGAACCGTGCGAATTTGAAATTCCCAGTGGTCACCTCCAAAAGCCCGTTCTCAGGCATTTTTGTGGAAAATTTGATGGTTAAAACAATAAGACAATCTAAAAATTTGTGCTGGTTTCAGAACTGAGCTCGAAACTTCAGAAATATCGCGTTTTCACAACCAAATCCAGCTAAAAAGGCTTCGTGAAAAATTCTAGATGTAGTTTCTGTGACCCTGAATAAACGAAAAATGCTCGGATTTTACTGTTGGGCTAAAAAATAAAAACTCGCAAACGCTAGCAAAAACCCACACCAAGCAGTGACATGATCGGATATGCGCAAATCGTGAAAATGACGGTCGCTTTGGCCCAGGCGACAAAGCCGTGGGTCATGTGAAAACCTTTGATCGAAGCCCCATCACGCGCATGTAATCCTGGAAAATATCGCTCCTACTGGTCCGACGTCTAGAAAAACTCACCTTCAGCCCGCCTTCAATTTCGGCCGAAATCTCGCGCGCCAGATGGATGACGGTGGGGAAGATTAAAAACGCATAGATAAGTGGCAGACTTAGGAGGAAATCCTGAGCACAGGTGGAATATTTTCCCGAAAATTTAGTTACTTTTATAGCGCGCTGTTTCGATTCGGGCACCGGAAATCGTTGAAGGTAAAAGGGCTCGATCCGAGCTCCTGGTCTTGTCCATTTCTATGTATTTTATAAAGTAACTACCTCCTAAGATACCTTTAAAAACAGCTCGTCCAGCGCCTTCTTGAAGCTCAAATAGCCGTAGGACCAATAGGGCGGAGCGATGGGAAGCTGAAGAGTAGAATTTTCTATTTTTTTCTGCAAATCATCTAGATATTTAAAGACCGTCTTGTCTTTCCATTTAATTTGTTTATTTTATGGCACGGAAAGATGAATTCTTTGTGGCTTTTTTTCCATTTAAAACCGACCGCCTGAAAATCCTTTCCATAATACGGATTTCCGCCGATCCATTTCTCGAGAAGATGCCATGAGGCGCTCGTCTTTCTCACATCCTCCTCATTCGGATGCCACAGCTTATAGGCCAATTTTGCGGTGCCCAAGTCGACTTCGGTGAATTCGATGCCGCCGAATACACTGCAATTTCGCGCATCGACTGGGTGAAGAAATAAAGATGGGTTTTGCCATCAGATCACGACAAAAAGGGACGTAAAAGAATGTTTCAGGCGATTTTATTTTGCTTTTCCTTACAGTCCAGCTGATTTTTAAGACAGGCTGCAGTTCCAATTTTGACAAATTCTAGTCCTTTCCCTGAGTTTTTGCTGATTCAAGAATTCCTTTCAAGGCATTTTAAAAATTCCTTTTAAGAGCCGTTCGCAAGCAACTCGACCAACCCCTATTATTGCTTGGCACCGCTTTTCGACCCTGTTTTTTACGGCATCTGAAAGAGCATGTTCGGATTCGTCGGCTGGTGCTATTTTGAGAATTTAAAAATTTCATTTTCTGGTGTCTTTTTAAATATTTAAAAGCTGGACGCAAAAGCTGTTGGCAGCAAGAAAATTATCGCGAAAATCTGTCGCACATTGCCGATAATTCGTCATTTTTTGAGCAGATTTCGCCCCACTCCTGCGAGTCAAAAACCTAGCTGAAAAATGGGAACGGCGCAATATGGGTAGCGAGTAGCGATAAAAACGCGGCAAAGGCGCTAAGTACGGCAGCGATTTGATAACGAGCATCGTGTGGCAAACAAGATGGCAGAGAATTCCGAGCGAGCCAAGTCGAAGAGTAAAAGAGCATCCATGAGATTCTTTTCCTCGGTACAAGCACAAACCCATTGACAACGCAAGACGACTCATTGACCAGACTTGCCCGTAGCAATTCGTGCATCCTCTGAAATTTACAACATTTCCACTTGATGCTTCCTACCTGAACACTGTCCACTCTCACACATGCCATACCATATACATTATTGTTATACCGATGACAAAACGCGTCCATCAAGTCATCGACCAGACGTCTCGACGTGCCGCCGCTTGAACTATGAAAAAAAATGAGGTTCTGGACTGTTAGCGGGGGGCGATTGGCAGCGCGGAAAAGCCCTTTTTATTTTGTTCTTCGTTTTTATGTTTTATTGCTAGAAAGTTATAAAAAATCTTTTCAGTCCCAAAATTGGAAAATTTGAGATTTTTTGTTTAATTTTTCATACATTTGCAACCAAAAATCCATAATTTTCCAAATTTTTTACAATTTTTCACATTGGTTTTTATAACTACAAGCTATGTAAAATGTCATAAAAGCTGTTTATAATTTGTTCTAGGGCCGTAGGGAAACCCTGCAAAAAATTTGCCCCCCCCCCCGCTAACAGTCCAGAACCAAAAATAATTTCGATCAGATTTCCGATACCTATATAGCATTCGAAAAATGGAATTTCCACAGTTCTTTTTCAGCATCGGGTCCACGGAGCCGATGATTCTAAAATGATATATATTTTCTGTAATTGAAAATGTCGTCATTTTTTGCAATTTTTGACGAAAAAGCCATAAAATCACAATTGTTTGAAAGTGATTTTGATTTTTCAAAAATTGCAGAAATTCGGTATTTTAAAATAATGCAACTTGAATGTTTTTTTTGTAGGGACTAATAGACGAAACTAAAAAACTGAGAAATTTCGATCAAAAACCTGTTGAAATCAGCCCAATCTCCGGATACTTCGATGGGCGGGTAACTTGCCGCCGGAGTGATATCTGGAGCCTTTTTATTCATCTAAAATTATTAGAATGCTAAAGGAGGTATTAGGAATTTCAAAATACTGCAGACTAATTAACCAAAATGCGACCTCCTGCGCCATATAAACGATGGGTATCGAGAGGAGCAGCGGGATCACGATTTCCACCGTTGTCCACGCCTAAATGAAGGGGATGGATCTGGATTTTTCTTCGTTTTTTACGCGATCCACAATTTGACGACGTTCCTCTATCATTTACTCAAAAATTAGTAAAACTTTCCGGAAATTCGAAATTCCGAAACTTGTTGCTCAAAAAAGTCTGGAAAATTTCGAAAAATTTCAGAATTTTACGGATTTTAGTATTTTATTTTTATACCAGTTTAGCTCCCGGTACCACTAAGAATCGTCTAAGCATTTATCTTATCTAAGGAATTTAGAGATATAGGTTTATTATGCTCCGTTCCCGCCAATGAACGAACCCTTTCTTGCATCATATTTCCCAAGACTCTACCCCTCAGTATCTCGGCTCTCCTAGGTGTTACTGGGCTTTAAAGTATACAAAAATGTTTTTCTTGATCTGTAGAGTAAGAATACGATCCATTTGAATGGAAGAAAAACGGAAATTAAGAAGTATGAGCTGAAAAACTCGGGATTTTAACTGGGGTGAGATGACTAGTAGCTTGAGTTTAGCCCCTTTGCAATTTGGAGCACCCGTCAAGCCAAATCCAAACCTTATTCCTCCACAACAGTTTCACATTTTTTTGCGTGAGTAAGCGGAATTGATCCCAAAAAGAAAGACCACGTCGATTCGTTGTTCCTTGATTTGGCATGTTTGAGAATGCAGAAGATTGATTCTTTCGAATTCTATTTATCGAACACCAACTACCAGTCCTGGAATACATATATTAAACAATTCTGCAACGAAAAATTTACATAAAATTCTGGCAAAAGAATTCGTGAGCGAGCGAGTGAGCAAAAACTGAAAACTGATAAGAGCAACACCGTGGAACAACTTTCCAAAAGCCGGAAAAATTGCAGGAAAATCGGGTTCGTAAATGCTAAAAACCATAATAACCACGGCGGGGGTCGAACCTGGACCGTCAGATTGGAAAGCGAGCACGCAACCAGTTGGTCAAGTAAGAAAAAGGAATATTGAGGTGTCTTATCAGTTGCAACTCGGTTGGGGGGGGGGGGAATTAATTGCATTAGGTAAGTCTGGTGACGCATTTATTCTTAACAAAAATAGGTGACATTTCTTATGTCAGAGTAGCCCGAGCGGTCGATCGGCCAATCTTTTTGACTGCATTTTCCGGACACCCCATGGGTCATCCGTTATCTCACTTTGCACTACCTCTCCCTCTCGCTCACTCTCTCTCTCTCGCACTCTCTCTCACCCTCTCTCTCTCTCTCTCTCTCTCTCTCTCTCTTTTCTTATCGGAGGAGGTATTAAAAACTGGTCACTTGTCTAACGCACCATTCATACCCTTGCGTAGGTCTCGCAGTGGTCCGTTCCAGCCCGACTCGATAGGATGTGCCAATAAAAAGGCTCTAACGCAGCGCGGAAGTATCGGATCGGAACGATAGCTATACGATAGCCAGTCAAATGCCCTTAAAACGGCCAGTGCCATATTTTTATTAAAATGCGTTATATTACAGTCGTCTTGTAGAATTTTGCGGGTCTTCGGGTTTCGCGGCCCTTTTTCACTGGACCCCGTCCGGGAAACCATGCAATTGAACTTCTTTTGAAGTCAAGAACCTGAGTCAAGGAGCCATTCCTTTGCCTGCGGTGCCAGAGCCAGCGTTGCGCTAGATTTCTAATTCTCGCACATCGAGAGTCTAGAAATATGCCTTGTTACTGAAATACCAAAAAGCAAAAAGTTGAATTCGTCCCCGGATCCGAACCCACGACCACACGCGTGGGCGACGCAGACCATGGGCGACCCAATCATCCCGGGAGGGAGGGACGCTGTTCACTTTAAAAAATTCGACGTTTGAGCCTGAACCTGCTCGAAATTGATAAAGATAGTAAGATGCGCGTGAGGCCGAGCCTTGATTGCATATATGTTCCAAATCTCAGCCCGAAATTCTCTCTGGGTCTCGAGTTATGGCCCGGACACCACGGCAATTCGGACATTTTGTTAAGTAATTTTTAGAGAAATGCTCATAAAAACTTCATTTTACAAAATCTGACAAAACGCAAAATTATATATCGGGAGAAATCCTATTTCCAATCCGCCTTCCAAAAATTGGTGCTGAATTCCATTTGCATCGCGAGACATCCTCTGTACAAACCTTTTTCGACCAAAATGTTAAGGGTTTTTCACTATTTTGCTTGTAAAATCGTTAAATGAAGGAATTTCGAAACACAAAAAACAGTTATAAAGAGGATATATTACTCCCTCCCCATGCCAAAAATCAGCCGGAAATTCGGACTGACGACCGAGAAATCGGCTGCACAGGGTGTATCAAAAAAAAGTTCCGAAGTTTGTCCCTGAATAACTCGAGAAGGAAAAATATTTCACCATGCGTTGCCATGCCAGAATGCTTCAATATGCTGGGTATGAAGATTTAACACAACTTGATTTTTTCGATTTTTGAGTACGCAACTGTACTATTGACGCTGATTACGACCGAAAATTGTGCGTTCTTGAACGGGTGGTGGGAAAATTCTGATTTTTGGCCTAAAAATTGCTGATATTTGTACAAAGCTAACGGCCAAGTCTTATAATTTTGCAAGCTCTACTTCTTTTTTAACAAGGAAAACAAATTTCACTATTTTGCAGCTTTTTGCCTTTTAATTCGCAACTCGCTTCAAATACGCTGCCCATGGCTGATTTTTTGCAGATGGTGTCTCCGAATTATAATCTTTAGCACAACACCAAATTTTACCCGATTCTATGGTATTTTTCTATTGCTTGCTAAAACGTGCCCCAGAGGGATACTGTAGTTTTCGTTTTTCGCGTTTTTCTTTTTATTGTAAGCTGCGATTTTGCTTAAAATTTTTTCATTATTCAACACCAGTAAGGGTCACCTATGGGCTAAGTATCGCGAAGTTCTAGCCATACACTTTCCCAAAATATGCAAAAAACTGATTTTTGAATTTAGCCACGGAAATGTCTAAAAATTTTGATGCATCTGACCAAAAACTAATATTATTTGTTTTCCCAAAAGATCGAAACATTTCTATGGTGAAAAGAACGAGAAAACGGCGATTTTCTGTTTTCTACAGTAACCCGCCTGGAGCGCATTTTAGCATGCCAAGAAAAAATTCCATAAAATGACGGTTTTTCGATTCTAGACTGTTCTTTGGGTGATTGTAAGAGCACCTACAAAAAATTACTTGATTCCTGTGGCAAATGACAAAGTTATGAAGGAAAGAGGAAAACCCCCCTCGGACCCCGATTTTGGACCCGAGGCCCCGGGCTGAAAATCGAATTTTTGAAAATGAAAAAGGCACCGGGGTTTGTTGGATACAATTAAAGCACGTATCGAACTGTGTATGTAAGCAGAATTCTGGAATGATCTGGCTGAAGTTAATGGTTAATTTTGATTTAAAACCCGAAAATAACGTTTTTGAAAAGCTCACTTTGGCGAGCTCTTCTAAATTCGTTAGCCATGAAAAGGTTTTGCATTTGCATGGGTTCTAGTTGATTACCCAAGCTTGGTCTATGCCAGAAAAGTCGGGGCTACTAAAGCCTCGAGAATTTTTTACGTCGCCTCAAAGTCGGGAATATTTTGACTCTTGATGAATTTATTTTGAAAGATCGGATGGCCCAATAAATTTGTAAATATAATCATAGAATGCGCCTATTAAGTAAAATTCAATAAAATTATGACAATAATTCTAGCCGCGCAAATGAATTTTATAGACTGGCACCAAGGTCTGCGAAATAGCACGAACCAACCGTTTTGGAGGCGCTAAAAAGCAACCTTGCAAAGGGGTACGGTAGCTAGAAATTGTGTACATGATAGATGGACCCCAGTCCTACACAACCAAGGAAAGAAAACACCTAGGTTCTATTCGGAACTTTAGGAGTATTTTTTCAAAGTTCAGTTTCGTCACCTCGAAAAAATCCATGACCAGGGGGTCGTCGAAAAACTCAAAAATTCGTGAATCTGAAAAAATTCTTTGATGTTTTTGTGCAAGTGTATCGAGCCCATAGACATGCTAAAACAGCTTATTTTGCGGTTCCCGCCATAAGTTTTTTTAGTATTCGATATTTACGAAATTTCTCCATACTAAATTTGAGCGCGCTATAACTTGCCAACCAGACCTTCGAAAATTCCAAAATTTCGGATGTGCGTAGGGGCAATTCTTATGTATCCACACTGTAAAAACTGAAACCGCTCGACCACCAACAATTCAGAAAAATGCAACCGAAGTTTTGCCGGAACGCACAGTTTTCGGGTGTCATTTGTATTGATACGTCGCCAAAAATCTAAAAAATCAATTTGTGTTAAATCTTCATACCCAGCATATTTAAGCATTCTGGCATGGTAACGCACGGTGAAATATTTTCCCTTCTCGAGATAATTGGGGACAAATTTCGGAACTTTTTTTTGATACACCCTGTATAGGATAGGATTTCCGCCCTTGGCAGATTCATGTTTGTCCTGGATCCGTACGTGATCAATTCTGGAACAATGAAACTGAAAAAAAAAACATTTTTAAAGGGGCTAGAAATCAAAAATGGTCAATCCTACGGGCTAAAAACTAAGGGATCGTAGCCTAAAACCTGGGAGCTGAAGAAGCTGGGCTTTTCAGCTTTGTGATAGCTCCTCAAGGTTCCCTGCCAGCTGGCCCGAAGTTAACTTTATTTCCAAATTGTCTCCGCCAGCTTCCCGCCCAGAAATCCGCTGAATTCGACTCTTTTCTGCCGTCCAAAAGGTGTTTCCTTTTCGAGTGTTTAGGCCCCGAATTTTCGATTTTCCGAATTTCACGCGTTGGCGAGCCGATTTCTGCAAGGATTCTCTGCAAGCGGCCCCGTCAACCTGGCCAAAAAGCTTCAAAATTATGCATCATGCATTTTTACAGCTTGGATTTTGTGAAATCATTGCTATTGTAAAATCAGAAAAACACTTGATGTTATTTATTCAATTTAATAAAATCCAATTCCAACATCAAAATCTTAGCCAATTCCTCGTAAAGGTCAGCTTTGTTTTCCGTTGGCCTCTATCAAAAACTTCGAAGTCAGCCTCAAGAAGATCCGTAAAAACTCAACAAAATGTAAATTGCCGTGAGAAAGTACTTTTTTAATGTTAGTATGCCATTAAAAATACTCAAAAATCGCAACAATTTATGCAAAAGTGAGAACGAACGAAAGCTCGTGCATCCGGGCCAAAAATGGGAAGTAATTAAAGCTTTTAGAGGGAGTACTGCCAAAAGAGGGGTAATAAATTAATATTATTAAAAGGCAAAGTGGAGGAATGTAAATCGGGGGGTTGATAAGTAGATATTTACAAAGATGAGAGGCTCTAACATGAAAGAAGACGAGAAATTGCACCAAAAAAAAAGAGAAACAAAGATGCACGAGCTTAATATGCATATTACAGGCACTCGGGAAGCGATTGGGGCAAGGCGGAAGCTCTATTGGCCTTTCGAACGGGGGAATTTGACGTTTTCTTCATTTTTCAAGACAAAAAATTCAAAATTTTCGAAAATTTTACATTTGGACTTTTTTAAAATTAATACATTGTTTTAATTTTGAAAAACCGTTCAATTTCCCGCAAAGTGAAATGAATGAACCGGTAGTGAGAGGAAAGCCAACTCATCATTATGCTTTTTGGCAGGGATATTTGGTGGTGGAAATGAGAAGGCAATTATGCGTTAGATGAAGCGGCTTGGGTTGGTGGTGTTGCTCTCGTTCTGCTGTCCATCTCCAGGTCGGCCCTCTGCTCGTTGCCCAACAGATTGAGAAACGTATCCTCGAGACTGCACTGCGTGATGCTGTAGTCCACGATCTCTGCAAAAATCGGAATATTTTAAGGTAAAAAAAGCGTGAAAACTCGTCAAAAACCCTAAAAATATCCCTTTTCCCCAATGAATCCTGCTAGCCTGCCCTGGCAATAACGCTAAATATTTTCACTCATCAATCACAAACTCTACTAAATTCGTAATTTCTCGCTGAACTCTGCTAGCCAGCCTTCCGCAAAAAACCCACGGTGTTCCTCAAGAAACCCGTCTACCTTCCCCGAAAACCTTTCCGCTTTCCTCAATAAACTCTGCTAGCTGCCTGCTGGGCTTTAATTATAAAATTTCAAAAACTTTAATTTTAATCACTATAAAACGGACCGAGATTATTCCCTCGTGGCGCCAGACTGACCATCTTCTGCCACAATGACGACCAGGTGGTTGCAGCGGTCGCTGGGATCTAAATAAACATTATTAAAAATTAGTTAATTTTAACCAATTTATTGTAATTAAGCTAATTTTTCTGGGTGTTTCGAGTCCTGGTTTCGCTGAAATATCAAAAGAAAAGAAACTAAAAAAAAACCCTGTTTCGAGGTGTGTTCATCCCTTTCAAGATCAAAGACAAAAATTTGGTTACCTGCCAAGAAACGGTCAACGATTCGCCGGCTTCTCGCATGATAGCCCCGGGGAATGTCTCCTTCATCGCATCATCCACATTTCCCACCACTTTCCGATGTTCTTCCGATCTGTTCGCGCCATTGAGGGCCGCTGCCTCCTTCACATTCTTCCCCGCCAACACCACCGTCACCGAATAGCCGCTGCTGTATCTAAAAACGATTTTAAAATATTCAAAAACACGAAAAAATCGTTTTAGAAGATAAAAACTCACTTTGACTTGAGATGTTGACTACTTCCAATAGCAGTCATTTTCCCTCGACTTATAATGGCTATTTTGGTGCATAATGCTTCACATTCATCCATCGAATGAGATGTCAATAATTGGGCTGTCTCTGCCTGATTTCCAAGATTCAGATATTTCCAGATGTCGCGTCGAGCCTGCATTATCAACATTATTTTTATTACAAGACAAAATACCTTAGGATCGATGCCAGCTGTCGGTTCATCCAAAACTCGAATCGTATTCTGGGCCAATAGCGCTATTCCGACTGAAATCTTCCTCCGCTGCCCGCCAGAACAGTAGCGAAGTTGTTTGTCGCCATGGCCGAGCATTCCCACGGCGCTCAGAGCCTGAAAAACGGATAAAAATTTAAACTGCAAATGAGGGAAAAAGGCTATTTTACAGGACTTTTGCATCGAAAAATCGCACAAAATTAATTTATTTTATTTTCGAGAAGACCAGTTTTACTGTAATTTCGACAAGGATTACAAAATTCTATATTTTTCCACATCGAAAAGCTCAAAAATACGTGATGATAAAGATAATTTCTTAGATTGGTGCAAAAACCAGTTTTTGTTGACATTTTTATAGCAAAAATGCCCGAAAACTAAAAATTATCTCACCTCAGTCGCAATCTTCTCCGGCTCCTTATATCCATGGAAACAGGCCATCAGCTCGAGCGTCTCTCTTCCGGTCAAATCGAGGAGTACGGCATCAAACTGTGGACAGTAGCCGATCGGCTAAAAATCGAAAATTTAAAAATCAGATTCAGAACTTACCACCGCAGTCGGTCCATCCTCTCCGAGAATTTCGATACTTCCGCTTGTCGCATACCTCAACCCGGTGATGATGTCGATGGTCGTCGTTTTTCCGGCTCCGTTCACTCCTGAAAACGAGAAAAATAGATTTAAGAATTTTCCCAAAGAATCGTTGCAAGCCTGCCATGTGTTGGTTTATTTCCATAAAAAGCCCTGCCTGACCAGTTTTGCTTCCTCAAAAAATTCAGCTAGATTGCCCAATCTAATCTAATTTCCTCAAAAAACCCTTCCTAAAGTACCCCATCAAAATTTTCTGCGAGTCTACTGCGTTCCGAAAAAATCACGGCAAGCCTGCCATACATTGCTTTATTTCCCAAAGAATCCCTGCTAGACTATCCGGTCCAATTTTCTTTCCTCAAAATCTCTGCCAGATCACCGCCCGAAATTCCCAAGCGATCCCTGCTAGATTGCCCTATCTAGTTTCATTCCCGGAATAATCTCGGCTAGCTCGTCATGAGGAATTCCCCAAAATGCTCTATGCTCTATTCCCCAATAAACCCTGCCAGCCAGCCCCTGTAAACTCTCCAAAAATCCCTGCCTGTTTGCCCTCTGGAAAACGTACCCAACAATCCGAAGCATTGCCCCTTATCGACAGCAAATGTCAATTCGTTGACCGCCGGCTTCGAAAAGTTCCATCCGTATACTTTCTTCAGTTTTCGCACCTGAAATCGATTAATTTAATTAAATTTTAATTTAAATACACTATTAAAATACAAAAACTTACGACAAGCTGAGGCCTGGAAATGAGCGGCTCGGCGACATATCTCTCCTCATTCTCCACATCTACATCTCTTTCTCCATCCATTCTTGGAGGGGCATTCTTGAATGGGATATGGCCCCAAAGGGTGGAGAATCCACGGCTGATATGACGAGAGGAGAGGCACACGAACAGCACCCAACTCGCCAGCCCGAAGAAGAACATCATCGCGGCCGGGCGGCCTGAAAAATTGCGTTTTTAGCGTGAAAAACTTCATGTGTCACATTTTCGCGCGCTTCCTAAGAATTCTGAGCTTCCCAAATGGTCTCTGCTAGCCTGTATGGGAATTCGACCTAAAAAAGCCCTGCTAGCTATTTATAAAACTAAAAACTAGGAGCTAGAAAAAGCTAGGATTTTCATGTTCCTACCTGCCTGTCTGTGAATTCTAACGAAAAAAATCTCTGCAATTTTTATGAAAACAAATTTGTATGAAGATACGCGTTTCCGGTTCCTAAATGTTCTTTGAGTGCCGGCCGATAATCGGCTCAAAAACCCGACCAAAAGCGTTATTCCAAAAAAAAACCTTGCTACCCTGCCCAAAACCCAAAATTAAAATTTTTAAAAGGCCCCAAACTAAAAATTGGATTTTCCTAAATGTTCTTTGCTCGCTTGTCATACAAAAAAATCAACCCATATAAAGTCAATCTTAATAATCAATACGATAAAAATTCCAAAACCCACCCAGCATACACCAGGCCCACAGATCAGTCCGGTCACAGCCCGACCCAAAGCTGGCAAAATCTGGCGGGAGTTCGCGGAACACCTTCCACATGGCTATTGCCTTCATTCCATTACCCATCGCGTATGGCGGCAGAAGGAATACAAGGAACGTCTGAAAAATCGCTTAATCAAAATTACAAAACTTTCGAATTAGCCCCAAAGCGCGAACAAAAAAAACCGGGGTAATTTTTGAACAAATTGAACTAACCGAATCGGTCGAATTTTTGCCGATTAAAAATCTAAATTTTGTAAAAATCAGACAAATGCTTTGCAAGAATTTTCCAAGTCAATTTATAAATTAAAAAAATAATAGTCAGCTGTAAAAATTCGAATTAAACTCACGCCGGTCCAGTCGGAACTCTCGGGTGCCATGGCGAACTGTATCGCCTCGACGATCAGGGCAAAAATCGAGGTGATCAGCTGGAAAAAAATACCGTATTCCAGTCAAATTCAAATTTCTCTTACCTGCCAAAGAATGAGCAGAGTGCTAGCCTTTGAGGGGCTCTCGAAGAGATACGAGACCGAGTAGATGAACGGGCAGCAAGCCCAGAAATACAGCGACCACAGCAGGAACACACTAAAAAAATGATATTTGCATTTTTACAAAAATAAAAAGTTTAAATTTTAATTTAATTCAAAAATTTCAATTTTTTATATGCTTTTTTTATAATTTTATAGTGCTTACTACTGTAGTGCTCCCTGCATCCAGCCGGCCGCCCAGAAAATTCCGATCGACACCAAGCAGACGGTGAAAAAGATGACGGCATCGTAGAGGATGGAGGAGGCCCAGAAGAGCGACGGGTGGAGTTTTGTCAGGAGTTGCTAAAAGGAATTTTAGGTCTTTTCAATGAGTCAAAATTCACATTCAGATGAAAAGTTGCGATTTTCGCCGTTATGCGCTTTTTAAAGGACCGATCAAGGCAGCGCCATGGATCTTAGGGTATGGACTCTATGGGTTTTGAAGCGGCCGCGACACGCTGCAAGCATGCCAGTCTTTCCATAGCGCCGTGGATCACGAAGCTTTTTATTTAGGCCATGAATCCCTATGGAATCTTTTAAATATGAAAATATCGTCTCTATGGATTGCATGATGGATGCTCCACGAAAGCGGCTAGCGAGCGAGCCTTGGAGGCCCTCTAATGAAAATTACAGCATTCCTATACCTGATGTTTAAAATGCGAGGCTCGCTCCTCGACGTGGAACATGACAAAGGTGGAGGAGACCAGCGAAAAGGCCAGGATCAACACCGGGATCAGCAGGAAGTTTTTCACCTAAAAAATCGGGATAAAACGACCAAATCACAATACTTGATCCTCGGCCGCGGCATCGGCTTGATGTTGACGTGCATCTTTCAGCGGGGCATAGACTTGGATGGAAGAGTGGATCGAGGCTGAGGGTTTGCCACTAAAATAGGAGTTTTTTGGCCAAAACAAAAATTTACGATTTTTAAAGGGCCCGGGAAGTTTAAAAATCGGCCCCCGAGTTTGACTAGGTCTAAACAACTACGCGAGACGCATAATGACGCGTTTTTTGTGAATTTTATAGCGCCTCGGAATTTAAACCAGCAGCAAAATCCGACTTTTTCACGCGCGATTGGTGTCTGGCGTAGCTGTCGAGACCTAGTTGATGCAGGGGTAGATTTTCGCACGTTCCGGTCACTCTAAAGGCAGAAAAACTACGCGAAACTGGTCACTACTATATATATAGTATATCCCATTCCTATGGCTCAGTGGCTAGTGCATCAGCCTTTCAAGTTTAGGGCCATGGTTCGACTCCCGGCAACACAATTTTTTTGCTTTTTGCTTTTTGCTCCGGAACTTGATATGAGACTGACGTAAAGTGCCGTAGCCTAGCATTCGCCACAAGATGCATGGCAGCCGGGGCCGTGTGATATCCATGAGCGTTGAAAATGGCCCTCGTCCCGTCGGCCAGTAGACGAACACCGACGCCAAGGGCTGGCAGGTATTTTGGTTCCTGAAATCGTGCGTTTTAAAGAATGCTTTAAATCCTACAGTAGTCGATACGTTAAAAACTATGAAGATAATAGCCCAAATTATGGTACAAGACTATTAACGGGGGGCATTTACCGGGAACCAAATTTTTCCAAATAATTGTCGTGCAGCCCTATAACGAAACCGATCATTTTTTCACTATTTTATACAGTTTTTAGGTATCAAAACTCATAACATTTCTCGAAAATTTTTGACTTTTATTAAAAAGTGTGTAAAAGGCCAAAAAACGTCAAAATTTTCGAATTTTTAGGTTTGATTTTTGGAACTTTCTAGCAATTGAAAACTGACAAAAACACTACAAATACGCTTTTTAATATTAACAGGGTAGGCAGGCGGCTGGGCAAAATTAGCGCCCCCCCCGCTACCAGTCCAGTACCCAAATTCTCCACTCCCAAAATCTTACATCAAATATCCGCTGGTCAAACGAGGTCTTCGCGTCTATCCATAGAAATTGAGCGCAATGCGTTTTCAGGTAATTCTGATAGACGTCAATTTCGTGTCGTGTTCGATTCGGATCCGCTTGCATCGTGCATTTGATGGGCGAGACGGCCGTCAAATCGAGGTCTTTCGCGAGGTTGAACTGCAAAAAATTCCATAGAAAAAAATTAACCTTTTTTATAGCCGTCAAAACGGCCTAGAATCGATAATTTACCTACAAAAAATTATTTAAATTGCCGCCAAAAATTACCGTTAAAAGCAACCAAAAAAAAAGATATTTGAATAAGAAAAAATCGATATTTTTAGATTCGTCAAAATGACGGAGAACGGAAAATTTACCTACAAAAGCGCCCAAAAAATTGCTGTAAAAATTACCTCTTTTCCCGGCCCATCGGCGAATCTGTTGCCCACCGCCCAGGCCAGCAGCACCAGGAGGATTGGCAGGAAAACCTAAAAACAATATTTTGCTAAAAGGTAAAATCATAAAAATCTTTGAAAAATAAAATTTCAAGAAATTTTTTGTGACTGCTATAAGCCTAAAAATGCCTACCTAGTAAGTTAACGGTCTTTTTAAAGTAAAATAAAACTATGATACTAGAAAACTGTCGAAAAATTTCAAAAAATTCGAAAAGTCGACATTTTGGTCAGCAAACGGTCATTTCTCGTCGAAAATCGTTATGTATTTTTTTGCTAAAAAGTTTGTAAAGTTTTGACGTTTGGGAATAGTAAAACTCCTTATTTAACTAAGCCCTAAGAAAAAGCGCTCCCCGATAAGACGAAAGAATCTACTTATAATAATAATTAAAAACCGACCTGGGTGATAAATTGCGAAATATTTCTCTTGCTGTACAGCCACCGTTTCCACAGCAAATATCGGAATTGGTGGGCCCAGAGACAGGGGCCAGCTTTTCGGCGCAGAGTGTCATTTGTCTAAAATATGGATTAAAAAATTCCGGTTTTTCCTGACCCAGTTTTCCGTAACATTTGGGCCCTCAATGGCCGGCTGCTGCTTGGCCGCGTCTTTCTCTCCGAGTTCACCGACCTAAAAAATAAATAAATTACCAAATTTGACACTGGGCTGATAGCGGGGGGGGGATAATGGCGGGAAAGCCGATTTTCCCGAGTATCACGAGACATAAATCATTTTTTTAGCGTTCTACACAATTTTTAGATATAAAAAAGCCGCCAAAAATTATAAAAATTATCGAAATTTTTTTAATTTTGCTCAATAACGTATGAAAAATGGAAAAAGGGACAAACTGTAAAATTCAATTTTTTAATAACTCTCTAACAATCAAGAACCACCAAAAACACTATAAAAACATCATATCAACAGGTATAGAAGGCGAAAAAAACATAATAAGCTTTCCCCCGCTAATAGTCCAGTACCTCAAATTCCCCCTAACAACCTCTGCCGCGTACCTTCAAGAAAATTTGCTCCAGCGTGTTCAGTGACACTCCAAAACTCAGCAGCACTGCCTGATTCGGGCGCACCACGTTGATTTCCCTCTCAACCCTAAAAAATCAGTTTTTCCTGAAACAGCTTGGCAATTTTTACCATTTAAACATCTCGGGGAAGAGCTCTTTATATTCGGTAGGGATCGTGATTTCAATTTGTCTTCCTCTCGGTTTTCCTCTCGCGAAGGTCGAGGCGGATGTTCCGATGACATTCGCACAAACCGTCACCACACGGTCTCCAAGGGCCATCACCTAAAAATTGGCAGTTATACAGTAGAGGGTGTCCAAAAAAGATCCCCTCTAGCTAGCCGCAGAATCGTTCGATTTTTACGGTTTAGGTATCTATCGAAAGCTCTTGGAAAGGCGAGTCCAGCAAGTCACACCGATTTTCGCAATTTCGACATTTTTTGCTTGCTTTTTGGCATTTTCATGCAACATGGGCCCGCTATTTTTTTTGTCAAAAACCCAATTTAACCAATTTAATCGCCAACCAAACTGTGTTTTCTCAGATACCTTTCAAAAAGTTGGCCAGGGGCTGCCAGAGAAGATGTAAAAATTTGAAAAATGAAAGAATTATCACAAAAATGTTAGCAAAATGTATCCCATCGGGAATTTAGAAAAAAAACGGAGAAATCTCCTGAGTTCGTCGAGAGATTTCGATAGATATCTAAATCGTGAAAATCGGATATCACTGCGGTCCACTAAAGGGGGCATTTTTTTATTGGGATACCCCGTATACCGTAATCTATCTGTTCGACTCACATCTTCAGGCGTGACCGGCGTGGCAGTATCGGCAGCTTTCCCTCCGACAACGGCTGCCGAGACGAGCGTCAACACGAAGCCGGTTCCATATTGCTTTTTCAGGTATCCCGGCGATCCATTTATGATGTCCTTCCCGGCTTGCATGATGTAAATCCAATCTCCTAATCTCTCGGCTTCATCCATGTAGTGGGTCGTCAGGAGGATCGTTCTGGAAATGCTATCTTCACCACCAGATTAGCTGTTCTACCGATGGGGCTTGATGTGTTGCAACAGATTCTCGACGTCCCTCCTCGCTCCAGGATCCATTCCAGCTGTCGGCTCGTCGAGGAGAACGGCCTAAAATTGAAAGTTTGATCTGTCAAAATCTCGTCAAAAATACCTGTGATTCTCCGCAAATCGCCACCGCCACGCACAACTTCCGCTTCGTGCCGCCGGACAGATTTTGAACGAGCTAAAAAAGATAGGTAAGTTTTTCTTGTATTTATGTCTTAATTGGTTCTTATGCATTAACGGGGGGACAATTTTTCCGATACATATCAATCAAAAAAATGAAGATTTTTGGCCAAATTTCATATTTACAAACATTTTCAAAGCTTTCTAAAATTTCTCGCTTGAAAGAGTAGGAGATTTTTTCTAAAAGCGCTATGAAAGTAAACATTGACATTAGAGTAAATACGGAATTAGGAAAATCTGGATCAGGAGGCAAATCCCCCCGCAAGTACACAAGATCCAAAAACTGACATCATCAGCCTTGTCCTCGAAATGCAGGGCCTTCAGGTATTCATCCGTTTCTTGTCTGTAGTCCGTATTGCTGCCCTTCAACTGGTGGAAGAACCAGATCGTCTCGCGGACCGTTAGCTTGTCGAAGAGCGAATTTTTCTGCGGGCACAGACCGACGGGTTTTTCGGTCACGTGGACTTCGCCTAAAAAGGAAGCATAATTGCAGAATTTCGGCTCTAACTAGTCTAAATTTCCGCAAAAAAACTGCTAGCTTACCGTGCGTCGGTTCTATGAGGCCGCAAATGATGCTGAACGTGGTACTCTTGCCGGCGCCGTTGTGACCAAGAAGGACCGTGATCTAAAAAAAATTTCCTTTGCCAATTTCACGGCTAAAGATATTTTTTTCTGGTATTCATCACATTTCTATGTAATGATTTTACCTGTCCCCGATTCGCCCTCAAATTCATGCCTTCAAGCGCCCAGTTTCCGGTGTGGTACATCTTCCGCAGTCCGTCGACTCGAATATCAGCCCCGGACTCCTGGCGCACAAAGTCGATCTGATCCTCCAATTCTGGGTTTCGGCGACCATTTCCGATCGTGGTGTTATTCTGGAATTTATGGGTTTACGAGGATAAACCGACGGGTTTCTCCCATGTTAAAATGGAGAAAATAACCATTTTTACCTTTTTTATATTTATTCTGATTTTCCCGCGTCACTATAGATTTTCACTTTTTTCTGTCAAAAATGAAAATCGTTATAATAATGTTTTAGCGGCATTCTAAAAGCTTCATACCAATATTTTCGCATAATTCACGATTTTTAACTCTTATTCATAATTTTCTCGCTTTCTGCATCGTTTCCTTTTCAAACCCTTCTTTTTCGCGCTGAAAAGCCTGCCCTCGCCCCTCAAAAAGAGCCCCGATTTTTGCGGCGCTATAAAATGGATGCTGGGCGGCTTTTCATACACCATCTGGCCCGACTGATGGCAGCTAGTGAGTCACTCTGGTTACAAAAAGTGCGGGTTTCTCACGTCAACAAGGCCCTAAAAATTGACAAGGATTTGTTGCAGAAGAAAATTGCGTCCAGTAGAGTCATCACCACACAATGCGCTATGGGAGGAGCCGGCCAATAAAAGCGCTCGCATGGGAAAGCCCGAAAATCCGGATTCTCACTTTCCCAAACGTAAGTAGATTACAAATTTTATTACAACCTACAAAAAACCAACCAAACTGACCGAAATTGGACGGGTTTTCAGCCAAAATTCGAATTTTTAGACATTTTTGTAGGTTTTATAGGACTTTGTAGGTTCCGGATTAAAACATGGCTAAATTTTACAAAAAACGCGATCAAATATGGGCTTTTAAAATTCCAAGGCGTGTTAGCAATATTTACCTGTCGTTTCTTGAAAATCGTCAGGAAATAGCTCTCCTCATTGGTGCGGATATCGTCAATGATCAAGGCTGCGGCCGTCATCCACACGAAGTCAATCTAAAATCTCTAAGGCTAAAAAGAGTCTTTTTAAAAGAGGGCTTTTGATTTTCGCAAAAAGAGACGAATTCTCGTGGCAACAAAAAGTGCTAAATTCCTTTCAAACTCTTAAAATGCCACAAAATGCGGGAACAACAAAAAATTGCTGGCTATTTAAAATCTTAATAAACTCGGTACCATCCCAGATCACAGGTCAGGTCCACAGTTTAATTTCAAGAAAGTGTAAATAGATCATAATACAGAAATTATTTGCAAGCCGAAACCGCTAGAAACTGGATCTGTCCATTTTAATAAGGTGCCAGCAACTTTTGGTTGATCCCACATTTTGTGGCATTTTAAGAGTTTGAAAGGAATTTAGCACTTTTTGTTGCCACGAGAATTCGTCTCTTTTTGCGAAAATCAAAAGCCCTCTTTTAAAAAGACTCTTTTTAGCCTTAGAGAGAATTTAACCCTTTTTGCCTCAATCTTATTATTAAGATCGTAAAATAAGCCAATGAATACTTATTCAGATGAACTCTTGTACGCAAAACTTCAAAAAAAATTGCCTGCGGCGCTTTGTAACGGCACTAGAAACCATAAGGATGCACGGGGGCCAATCGGCAAAACGGATGTTGCGGGTGGGGTTCGAACCCGTGGGGCAAGACTTCCCAGTACAGCGTGCTAACCAATAGGCCAACGGGGAGACTGGAGGCCTGTCTTGGGGAAGCTAGACCCACCGGCCCTGGCTCGGGACTGGGGCCGCCAAAGAGGGGAGGGTGGCGCCCCGTATGGCGAAGGTTTAAAGTTATAATATCTCAGAGAAGAAGCATTCTTTCGATGTAATTTCTTCTTTACTTTATCTGGCATGGTCTAATGCCTATTTGAGCAAAATTTCAGCCCAAACGGACATCACTAACCCTTGATTTGGCCGCAATTTAGCTTTTAAACTTAAAAATTAAATATAAATTTTTTAAAAGCCTATTTTGAAAAAAACTCTTCTTGCGGTCCGAGATTATCATTCACCCAATAACTGTAAAAAATTTCAGCCCAAACGGATCATGGGAAGGCACTTTTTGACGACTACATAGGTTTTGCGTGCAGACATACAAACATACAAACGCAGACCCCCCCCCCTCGAAACGCAATTTAAATCGGCTGTTAAAATTCGAAATTTCGATCTTTTTCAATTTTTAAAAGCCTATAGTATGCAAAAAGTGTCGCCGGTTCCGATGGTGTATTCAGTTTTTCGATCCGATGCGTGGTTCTTTTTTAAATCCGGAAAAGGACCCCAAAAGAGTCGTATGGGGGGGTACCTCAAACCAAAAGGGGTTAGCGGGCTACGCCCGCTAACCCCGAATTGGTCAAATTCCCGTTTTTCAAAAGCTACCAAAAGCATCAGCATCGCCCCGAACAGATTGAACGCTATCTTCGGCGTGTCGAAGATTTGCGGCCAGCCGAGGTGGTATTCTGAAAATAAAAAAACCGCGTAAAAATCTGTAAGATAATTTTACCTCTATTACAAGCCTCTGCCATAATCTCAATGGCCAATCGGAAGGCATGGTTGAGATTTAGGGAGTAGAAATAGCAATGGACATATTGGTCCAAGGAGGGACGGCGGATGAATGTAGCGCCGACGGACACTACCCACGCGACGATTGCCACTAAAAATAAGGTTTTTCAAAAGTTGAATACCACAAACAAACCACAAAAAAAGGAATGTTATAGCTTGTTATACCGTTTTTAGATATAAAAATCAAGTAAAAAAACAACTTTCAAAAACTTTGCTATGAAAAAGGACCAAAATAGGCCAAAATTAACTCCCCCCGCTAAAAGGAAAGAACCAATTTTTCCATACATTTCAAGACGTTATTCGACGTTTTGAGCAGCGAGGAGCATAGTAGAGAGAATGCGATGACGGCAAACGAGTAGAGATAGACGACGACAAGCACCAAATGCCAGGGGACGAACTAGAAAAGATAATAAAGAACTTTTTAAGGCTCTAAATACCTCTAGTGATGTCATAATCGGGTAGGCGCAAATCGTGAAGATAACCGCAGCCTTGACCCAAGCGATGAAGCCGTGCGTCAAGAAGAAAACCGAAGAACTCAGGCCCATCACGCGCATGAAATCCTAAAAATTTAAATTTGGCGTCAAACTTCGAAATTCTACCTTCAAGCCGGCATCGATTTCCGCGGAAATCTCCCGCGCCAAGTGGAGGACGGTGGGATAGATGAGGAAGGCGTAGATGACCGGAAGGAACTCGAGGAATTGCTAAAAAACACGTTTTCATTTCTTTTTTTTCATCGTATCCAACTTGTATTCCACGCTCTTGGAATGGCGGTTCGGGGAAACGCTGTAGATACACTTTATCGAGCGCGGCCGTTCCGTTTGTGGCTTTCTAAACAATTTTTCAAGCTATATAACTTTTTAAAACCTTCAAAAACGTGTCGTCCAACGCCTGCTTGAAGCTCAAGTAGCCGTACGACCAGTAGGGCGGCACGTTGGGGAGCTGAAGAGAAAAATCTGATTTTTTAACGTACTTTTCAGTTTTTATACTTTCAGAGCGTGAAAACTGACCGGCGAGAATTCCTTTCCATAATACGGATTTCCGCCTATCCATTTGCTCTTGAGATGCCACGGGCTGCCCTCGCCCTGTGATATTCCTTCCTCATCCGGGTGCCAAAGCTTGTAGGACAGACGCGAGGCGGCGAGATTCGCTTCGGAGAACTCGATTCCGGCGAAGGTTCTGAAAATTGAAAAACTACTTCAAAAGACTGTTTCAAGGCTGCTGCTTGAAAAACCACAAATTTCCCTCGTATTTGGCAATTTTTATGCGCCGTTCCGGAGGGTGTTATCAGTTTGGCTCATGGGAAGAGAGGGGGTCCGTGATAAGCCGAATTCATTTCGTTTGCTGCGAACCGCCGCACCTATGCGTGGGTGCCAATATCTATTTTTTTTCTTAGGTACGTTTCCTTCCTAATGAATGTCATTCCAAAAATGTCCTGGTTGACCGCCCCGCCCCTTATTCATAACAGCGTTACCTAAACCAACACTTATTTTGGTTTTTCTACGTGTCTTTCTGTCATTTTTCTATCTTGCTGTCGATGCTTCTTTTTGTTCCACGGAATCCTAAATCCTTAGAAAAGAAAGCCAGACTTCGAGGCGCTTCAAAAACAAGGGGATCAATCGTTCTGCATTATGCAATTTTTATGGTCCCTGACGAAAAGCCTGCCGTGGGATTGATAAGCCTTCCCCGCCCCCTCTCCTTTCTCGTAGCTTCTCAATGGCATTTCAGCCCTCTTTTAACGTTTTCATTCATTGTCGTGGATCTTCTTTTTTGTTTTTCGCGGTTTTTCCTGCTTATGTGCCTCACTTTCTTTCCAATTCTTCTAAAAAGATTAATCACTGACCCATTGACGAGACAATCCAACTTCAGCTCGGACATCAGACTCGCGCGCAGCTTTTCGTGCATCAGCTTTAAAAACACAGGTAAAATCTTCGAATTTCGACTACCGTGACATTCTCAACTTTCAGGCATTCCATCCGAAATTTGTTGGCCGTGTACCGGGCGCAGAATTCCTTCATCAGCTCGTCGACCAGCGGGATTGAGGTGGCATTTGTGCTAGAAAAAAAATGGCGGAAACCCAGGCTTTCTACCTGTATAATACTCGAAAGTTATCACGTCGGCAGTTCTTCTGGGTGATCGGTTTGACAAATCCCGCCCTTCTGAAATTGGACCTTATTTTCAGAGTAGGCAATCGATAATTTGCGGAAGCGCTATTTTCTGCAGTTGCCAACGATCTTAGACCGAGGCACGTCCGAAATGAGCCGCTTTCTATGGTTTTTCCAACTTAAATCGTCTAACAACGTTCGGAAAATCGCGATTACGCAAATTTCGTATCGTAACCAGCGCAAAATTCTGCACAAGATAGGCTTGGCTCTACCTTGAAACCCGAAAACACTAAAACGCGTCGCCTGTAAGAAAACATTAAGTTTCTCCCCCGGGGAACAGAGATAAGAAAAAGGGTAACCTTTCAAAATCAGCCCATCCACCCGACACTTCTATTTCCGGGTAAGTTTTTCCAGGTATCGTCACGCCCGCCTCATTAATCTAAACCAAAAAACGCATACTTTAAAACTGGCAAATCACCTGCATCACCATCCAAACAATGGGCAACGAGAGGAGCAGCGGGATCACGATTTCCAGCACGGTCCATACCTGGAAGACAATATTGGACAATGCCTTGCACAAGCAATCCCCGCACCTTGTTCCTCCATATCAGCAGGAGGTTCTTGTGGGTGATGAGGCCGAATTGTCGCCAGAAGGAGACGCCTCGACCCATTTCTGATGTTTTTTCTTGATTTTTAAGAAGTAGATTCAAGCCGTTATTCGTTCAACGGGCATACCTGGAAGCACATATTAGTTTGCAAAAACTTTGAACGGCCATAAAAAGAGCTGTTTCACGGTTTCCACGAATCCATAACAAAAATAGTAAAATCCATTCGTGATTGCTAGAAATTCACATTTCTGACATTACCACGAAGCCTTGATGCTACTGCGGGGCAAGATCATCCTCCCAAGCCAGAAATTCGTGCAAGGCATTGCATTAGAAAATGGTTGATGTGTCACAGCAACGACAGCTGCGGTCAATTTCCCGCTACAAAGTTCGCAAGGAACAAGCCAACTGTTCTCTAACATCTTCAAAGTTCTTCAGAAATGCTTCTGGTGCATACTTGATTGCCTATTAAAAACACAAAACAGCAGGGGCTTAGACTTGTTCTACAGGCAACACCAAGAATTTGCGGCTCGTCGCATCTAGATGACCACCCAAAGGCTGCCTGGTTGAAAACAGCACATTTCCCGCAGCAAAATCGTTTTTTAGCTCATTATAATGAGTCTTTAATCTTCGAACCCGTATTGACTACCCCTTATATAATAATACCCAACCCAGGTTATCGATTTTTTTCATTGCCGATTGGCAATTCACGGGTTTCACAGTGTCATGAAAAAGCCACAACCTCTACCTAACGTCATAAAGAGAAGCTTTGAGAGATCAAAAATTAGGTCACACGTCGATCGAATGGCTTGCACAAGGAAATAGCTTTCGCAACCTTTTGGGGAACACGGCATACCAAAAGCACAGGCAGGTACTATCGGCCGCGGCGTAATTTATTAAGAAATACTACTTAATAAACGTCTTATAATATTATTTAAGCGTTTTAATATACTATAATATCTTCTACATATTTATAGGACTTAGTTATATAGTTTTTATATAAATTATTTGCAATATATACAAAAAGAGTGCTTATGAGCACCCGCGGCCGATAGTACCTGCCTGTGCTTTTGGTATGCAGTTTGGGGAACGATGTGCGAGGCTACAAACTACACCGCAGTCCCCGGGGCCAGTCGCGATACTTGAATGCAAGATCGGAACGTTCAAGCTAATAAAAATAACAAAATTATAGATGCTTTGAACCGTGTGTAAAGATTAGAGTCTGTAGTTTCCTAAAAATTAGCCTTTCACGGTACATTTTTTCCGTCCAGATTTCCTCTTTGATTATAATACAAGTTGACTTGTATACAAGGCGTCGAAAACAAACCTTATTTCCAGCAATATGGACAAACTATCGGCACTTCGAACCGGAAGTTCACTACCACCGCCAAAAGCCAAACCAAAAGCGTACGTTTGAAACACATTTTTCTTTATTTTCCACTTTTTCAGAGCCCCCACCGACTTCTCGCCGTTGCCGTGGAGCGATTTTTTTGACGCCGCCGATGATATAGAGGTTTTTGTGTCTAAATTTAAAACTTGGAGCTTTTTAGATTGAAGGCGACACATTTCGAGTCTATTCCAAGGGCACGACGGGTCCTGTTTTCTTCCTCTTTCATGGCGGCGGCTATTCCGGGTTGACGTGGGCTTGTTTCGCGGTAAATTGTAGGTAATCAAACGGGAATTTTTGGTTTTAGAAGGAACTCTCCGAGCGTCTGGAATGCCGAATCGTTGCGCCAGATTTTCGGGGGCACGGCTCTACACGAACGGCCGATGACGGGGATTTGAGCACAGATCGATTAGTAAAGTAATTTACACACCTTTATGTCTATTTTCTGATCCAGGGATATCTCCAACCTGTACGCCAAAATCTTTGCCGACGCTGAACCCGAGCAGATCTTCGTTTTTGGACATAGGTTTGGATTCGTTAGTTTTTACAGGTTTTGCTTTTAGTATGGGCGGAGCGTTGGCAGTTCACACGCTATCACGAGGGCTTCTTCCGAATGCGCAAGCCCTAGGAGTGATTGACGTTGTCGAGGGAAGCGCGTTGGAATCGCTGGCGATGATGGTACTTTTGGAGCGGAAACGAAAACATCTTTTCAGGACGCCTTCCTTCAATCCCGCCCTACTTCATTCGCCTCCGAAGAGGAAGCCATTCGACGGTGCTATAAAAGCGGAACTGTCCGCAATGCCGAATCAGCTCGTGTCAGTATGCCATCACAAATCACGAGGTCTGAAGATGATAACAAGGTTTTTCTTAATTAGGTGAATTGTAACGTTATTTAGTTCGTCTGGCGCGTTGATCTGGGCAAGACTTCACCATATTGGCAGGACTGGTTCACGGTAAAATCTCAATTTTTACAAAAATAAGGCTTTTTAGGGTCTATCTTCAAAGTTCCTCAGCTGCCCCCAAGTAAAAGTGCTGTTTTTGGCGGGGACCGATCGATTGGATAAGGAGTTGATGGTGAGCCTTATCAGAAATTGCTAAAACTCTCAAAAAAGAGCCGAGAAAAATGCGTATTTGTCGTTTTTTTAGATCGGCCAGATGCAGGGCAAATTCCAGACGACGCTGCTGAAGAAAGTCGGACATGCTATTCAGGTAAAAATCTAATGTTCTAGTTTCTAAAATATTTTTAGGAAGATTCCCCATCCGATCTGGCCGACGAGTCAGCCCGTTTCGTCGTCCGGCACCAATTCACCACGCTGAAGGGCGATATCAAGAATGTACAATCCCCTTGTTGTTGATTTTGACGATTTTGATGTCTTATCTTTGTTTCTGCCCGATCACTGCTTTATGTAAATAGAGGTGCTCGTCCCGTTGAATTGTGATAACTTTCGCATAGCAAAATACTTTCGTTTTTGCTCATAGGGCCATAGTCTTGTGCACAGTATTTAGTTTCTTGCCTTTTTGGGTTTACGTTTTGAACTTTGCTCGATAAATAATTGTCATTTGACACAAGATTTGGGCAGAAAGCCGTTGGAGCGGCTTGGATATTGTAGTACGAAATTTCTTTCGAAAGATTTGAAGCTTAAAAAAGACGTTATTATTAGTTCATGGCAACGTATGTTTTCGTGAATTCCTACGTATGTCAATGGATCGTTTTTCAGATGAAAAAACCGGGTAAAACCTACCATCGGGCCGATGTGATCCAGGACAAGGCGGCCGACGCGCCATCAATCGTCGATGCCGTCCAGTTTCACGGGGTAAATTGTTGGATTTTGATTATTGCGGGAAAAGGGTGGATTTTTATGGGGCTTGTTAACTGATGGTTTCTGACCTAAACGGCCTTTGAAAGTGGAAAAACGCAAGTTGAGGGAGTTAAAGCAGTTTTGCTGGCGAAATCCGACAAAGTCGGCGATTACGTTCAGTTTCGGAGGTTTGACAAGATTGGAAGGAAACCCCCACGAAATGTTGTCGTTGTTTGCGGCAATTTGAGGCTTTGTAAGTGTGAAAATGGCCAATTAAATGACGTATCGGTTTTTTGTTTGCAAAAAACCTATTATTGTACTTCTTTTCCAGGTGCGCATGACGAAAAGCGATGCCCTCGTGAAGGAGATCACGGAGCTGTACCGGTCGGCCAACCTCGATCAGCTCGTCCACAATTCACACTTGGCGGCTAGGCATTTGCAGGTAATTTTATAGATTTTTACAACCGAAATTCGGCGTTTTTTAGGAAGTAGGCCTGATGGAGAATGCAACGGCGCTCATCGATATTTCCCCCGGTGACGATCGGTACATTGTCAACTTTGTCGTCAAGGTGAAACAAAAATACTTTTTTCGAAAATTAAAAGCATTTTAGGAGCCAAAACCCTTCACGCTCGGTGTGAAAGCCGGGATGAGCACGCAGGGCGATGCCGATCTGTCGCTAAACGCGGGAAAAGCGAGTTTTCTAGGGAGAGGAGAGACGGCAAATGCTTCTTATGCATATACCGTAAAAGGTAAGCTCCCAAGTTTCAAAACTAATTTTATGTTTTTTAGGCGACCACAGCTTCAGCCTCTCCCTGATGAAGCCGTTCCTCGGCTGGCAAAAATACTCGAACATCTCGATGTCAGCGTTCAGGTCGATGGCGCATTTGCCGTGGAATCAGGTAAATCGGGGTTTTTGTCCCGAAATTTCGGTTTTAGTCAAATCTCAACGAAAACGCCCTCATCCTGCAATACAACGGCCAGCTGCTCGACAAACGATTGCTGCATACCGTCAAATTAAATACGGTAGGATTTTGATAATTTTGTGCATGTTATTTTTAGATCTGGCGCACTTTGGAAGCAACGGATGAGGCGGCGTTTGCCGTCCGGGAATTTGCTGGTATGATTTTAAAAGGTTTTGTTATCGATTTATTTATTTTTAGGGCACACTGTCAAATTCTCCGTGGAGAACGCGATAGCCTATGATACGAGGGATCGACCGCTGTTGGCGACCAAGGGATTATTGGCAAGGTAAGGATAGGTTTTTGCGATTTCTCTCTCTCTCTCTCTCTCTTTCTCTCTCTCTCTTTCTTTCGTTTTCCAGGACAGTCTTTTTCTAGGATCAACCAAGAATACGCGGGCCCTCTCGGCGATAGCCATTTCTGGAAGAACCAACTCGATTTCCAAGGAGCCACCAAACTCATTGGAGATCTGGTGCTCGGCCTATCACTGCAGGTACTTGGGAGGTTTATGAGGCTAGAGATCCATTGTTTTAGTTAAAAACGGTAAACGGACTCGGAAATCGCGAACTGCACCTGCTGGACCGTGTCTACCTGGGCGGAAATCAAGACTTGCGAGGATTTGGGCTGAATTCGCTGGGGGTCAGTTTGTTTGTTTTTTGATAAGGTGCGTTTGTGGAGCAAGCGTGACGAAAAAATCCAAGCGCATAGCCTTTCCGTCCATTTTCGAACGTCCTAGAAAATGCTTGCTATGCTAAAATTCCGTCTAATTTCCAGAAAAATGACTTTTTTTGAAGGTTAGAAATATTTAAAATTATTTGAATGTATTTTCAGCTATTCATAAAGTCTGTTTTTTTTGTAAAATTGGCGTGTTTGAAAGAATTAATTTTTAAAATAAGAAAAGAAACTAAGAATTTAATTTTTCCTTTTTTTAGACACGATCAAATAACTCTTCACTGGGGGCGGGGACGACGGCGGCTGGCGTGCTTCACCTCTACCAACCGCTCTTCCCCAAGGATATGGTGTAAGTTTTTGTGGTAACCGATTTTTACGAATTTTCGCTGCAGATTCGCGCACGCGTGGCTGGCCGGCGGCTCGTTCGCCTCGGTTCGGGCACGATCTGCGATGAGGGAGATGATAAATTCACAACGGGTCACCGCCGGCATCGGGTTGACGCTCATTTTCAAGTGAGGAATTGTCGATTCGAAGCTGTTTTTCTGATTATAGCCAAACAATTCGTGAAATTAATCAAAATTTCAAAATTCTTAAATTCTCGAGGAAATGGTTTTGGCTTGTAAATGTGTTTTCTAACTGGTAACTTTGCTTCTGTTTATCCAGACTGTTTCTGTGTCAGCCATTTTCGATTGTCAAGTTATAAAAATCCTGAATTCTAGCCGGATCGTTTGTCGAAGTTTTGAATTTTTCGCGTACGTTGAAATTTGAAAAGTTCAAAATGGCAAGTTTTCAAGTTAAAAATACTTTATTTTTCCATTTTAGCTAAAGTTCATTTTAATTTTTTTTTGGCCTTTTCAGAAAACCCGATTTCCAAGGGGACTGTATTGAAAATTAAGATTTTCTTTTCAGGAATAGAAAAGGGCATGGGTCACTAGAAAAAGCGGATTTCGAAATTTTTTTTAATTCGTCAAAATTAGCCCATTGTTCTTAAAAATAAAACGGAACCTTACTGTAAGCGAAATTTGAGTGGAGGTAATTAAATTATTCTTTCAGGAACATCTTCCGATTCGAGCTGAACTACGTGCATCCACTGAAATACACGGTCGGCGATTCCGTGACGCGAGGCATCCATTTCGGGGCTGGCATCAATTTCTTGTAGCTGTCCCCCAGAGACATCTCGATTCTATTTTGTCTTCTTCGATAGCATTTACCTCCCCTCCCCTCCTCTCTCTATTTATCTATCGATTGATGTTTGTAGTTTAAAATACAGGTCCATTCTTTCGTTATCTTTTTCATCATGTTTTTGTGCTGCCAATACCCCTTTTTCGTCTCTAGGTACCCTCCGTCGTCGTCTCCATTTTCCATTCGTTCGTTTTTAGTTGAGCTAGTCAGTTAGGAACACGTTTTTTATTGAGATTAATAAAGCTTTATTGGTCAAATTTTGGTGATTTTTGAAGTTTGCAAGGGTTTTCCGAAGCAATTTTTATCATTATATGTATTTTCAACGATTTGAAAAGTTCTATGTTTTAAGAATTTGCTGGCTGTATTATTATGCTATTTTAGGCGTTAGAAAATGGCGACAAAACGCGCCGTCTCGTTCGTCACCGGCAATCTGGGCAAACTGAAGGAGGTCAAGGAGATTTTGACTGAATTTGAGGTAATTCTCGTGCTTTTTTGTTGCTTTTGTAAGCTATAGATGTGAATTTGAGGTGAAATTTCGTGTTGTTTTGCTCTAATTTTGTAATCTACAGATCGTGAACATTGACATCGACTTGGACGAGTACCAGGGAACACCGGAATCGATCGCCCGGAAGAAGTGTTTGGATGCGGTGGCGGCGGTGCAGGGACCCGTTTTGGTGAGTTTTGAAGGTGCTGGTGCAATAGAGGGGGGAGGGGGACTAATACCAACTTGCAAATAACCAGGAACTAGCTTTCGAAAATTTTTGTAGTTTTTTGACGCGTTTTTATATCGAAAAACTGCGTGGAAACGGTTTGGTTTTCGTTGTATGGTCGTATGGTATTGATTGAAAAAATGTAGCCCCCCCCCGCTAAGAGTCTAGTGCCTAAAAACTGCTGATTTTCAGTAGCGTCAGGTCGAAAAAGCCACCAACTGTTTTAAAACGTATAAGCTATTTTTTACAGGTAGAAGACACATCCCTGTGCTTCAACGCGCTCGGCGGCCTCCCCGGCCCGTACGTCAAATGGTTCCTAAAAGCCGTCAAACAGGAGGGAATCACCAAAATGTTGGCTGGATATGAGGTACGTTTTTACGCTAAAAACTGGATTTTATTGCTTTTTTCAGGACAAATCAGCCTATGCGCAATGTGTGTTCGCCTACTGCGAGGGAATCGGACGAGAAGTGCACATTTTTGACGGTGAATGAATTGGCTAAGTTTATTAGCGGCGCTATTTTTAGGCAGATGCCCCGGAAAAATTGTTGAGCCGCGAGGACCCAGGGATTTCGGATGGGATCCGTGTTTTCAGGTGATTATTGAGCATTCGATTTGTCCCATTTGAAGATTAGGTTCTTTGGCATTATCGGGGGACCAACTTTTCTTATTAAATCTGATTTTTCTATTATGAATACGGTAAGTGTTTCTAAACTTTTTTACGATTCCTAAACGTAAAAACTTTACAAATTTTGCTTAGAAAATTCAAAATATATAGATTTTTCGACTTAAAAGTTCCAACTTTTAAATTTAAATTTCGCATTACAAACATTTAAAATGTTCTAAATTTTTTTAGATAATTTTCCACTTCAATATAGCTAAATTTTAATAAAAACCCTAAGAAACACTTCCTTTAACGTTACTAGGCATTTCTGGGCTTCTAGGAAAAATTCCCCTCACTCGAGAATGCCAAACAACCGGACCTTCTAGCTTTACAGCTTGTTGAACCATTATTTTCAGCCGGACGGCTACGAGGAGACGTACGCCGAAATGGACAAGACCATCAAGAATCAGATCAGCCATCGCGGGCGCGCCCTCGAACTTGTGAAGGCCCATTTTGCAAAAATTTCCCTGTGATTTGCCATTTCTTTTTGTGACGTTGTTATGTTTGTCAATTTTGATTGGTTTTGAGTTTTCCGTAGGTATAAACTTTATTCACATTATTTTTACGGGTTCTATACTTCGAATTCAAAGCTTGCTCGCCTCACGAGCCCTGGCCATCATTGGCTGCAGGCTGGTCTTGAAGCCGGGCAGCACCTGGAGTGGTTTATTAAGTTTTTTTTAAGGGTTTTTGTTCAAGTTTTTCTATAGTAGTTAATGTTTTTAAAGTATTAAAAAGTTTTTCATACCTCTAGAATTATTTTGGTTTGTTAAAGCTTTCAATTTTTTAAAATCTGGGCTGTTCAGGCCTTTTGATGACTCACATCCTCTTTGTTGAGCGGGTTCGACTGTGCCCATTTCAACAAATTGTCATAGACATTTCCGTCACGCCGTCCGAGCACGCTGCGCAGCTCACGGTCCGAAATTTCGAACGAATCCACCTGAATTGTTTTGCATTCGAGTTTCTAGGCTTTTCTATACCAGCGAGACGACATTCGGTCTCAAATCCTTCAGCAGACGATAGACATTCTCGCGAATGATGCCGATTTGTTTTGTCGTCATGTATTGGTCCTGAATTAAGTTTAACGGTTTCTAAATTTGTTATTGCCTTTTTTAATCAAATTTCCATACTTTAAACTAAAAAAAACAGACGTCTTTAGTAAATTTCAACGGCTTTTAGCGTTAAACGAACCTCCAAGAGATAATGGCTCATATCAAGAAGTTCATAATTCAGGAATAGCGCGCACAATTGATCCAAGACGTTGTTGATCTTCCTGTCGGCCGTCTTCACGCTCAACACTTTCTGATGGAAGGCCTGCGCGATGAAGAGGCGCGTGTGAGCACGAGAAGCACGCGTCATCTCGACCGCGTTCGCCTAGAAATCGAGTTGTTAGGGTCTAAAAGGTCTTAAAATTCGAATTTCGGATAGATCAGACATAGGTTTTACCTGCCAAGCAGCTTCCGCAGACATTCCACTTTTCTGGAGCGCGGCTAGCCGTTCGTGGGCGCGGAAGACGACCGAACGGGAGACGTACTCGAATGCCTGAAAATAGAGGTATTTTTAGGGGTTTTAAAGCTTGCCCTTGTGCAAAAATAGGTATGCTTGAAAGCGTTATGCGCCTAATCACGGCTCAAAAAGGCATTAATTTTGAAAATGAATTTTTCTAGATAAAACGACTAACCTTGACGAGTTTCTCCCTATCCTCGGCATCCGACAACCTCGACTTCTTCTCCTTCCCCTTCAAATACTCCAAAAGTGGCGACAGCTTCTGTCCTCCCTGGCATTGATCGGCGGCTTTCATCAAATATCTCGCCAGCTGAAGGAGCATCACCATATTCTCGCCCTCGTACGTGCAACCGCCGATTTGCACACCTAAATAAGGTATTTTAAAGCCAAATATTATCTGGTAAAATGTCTACTGTATTCCAAACGTTTAAAAACTCGTTTTTCTAGCCAAATAAATAGAGAAAAGCACAAAATTTACCGTAAATCTCTGGAAAACGGCTGGCCGCGCTGTATCCATGGCCTCCGCAAGCCATTCGGCACTGCTCGATAGCGTTTCCGGTCTAGAAATGCCATATTTTCGAAGGTTTACCGGATTTTGATAGCCAGAAAACCTGCTGAAAATTTTTAGATCTTTTTCATACCTCAAACGAAACGACAGCCTTCATCCCCGAGGTGACGGCGTGCAGATCCGTCATAAGCGTTACCTAAAATGATTGTGCGTTTTTAGAAGTTTTTCTTACATCTCCCTCATCGATTTTCTCGAGTGTTTTCTGGTAAAGCGCCACGACTTCAGCTCCAGCAAAGAAATAGGCATAAGTGCGGGCGAGTTGCGGGAATAGACGGTGTTGTTGTGTTTGGTAGTCCAGAATTTTGACCTCACCGCCACTGGGAATTGTAGTTTGTAGGGCAGATTGTATTTTAGCGAGGGTTAAAAGCCAATAAAAAAACGAAAGTCTATTGGCTGTGAATCGGCCAATTTACAAGCATTAAAAAAAGAAAAACAGATTTTCAAGGCTCGAGAGACTAATTTTCATAAAATTGACCAAAACCAAATTTCGTGACGATAAAGCGATTTTTGGATGAATTGTACGAAAACATACCCATTCCTGATCTCTCCTTGCCTTCTGATCGCCGAATATCTGATGGCAATTGTGATGGCCATCGCCAACATATGGGCCTGCGCGCGGATCATGTGAGATCTGGAAAATACGAAAAATCATGTGAGTTTTCGTTTGAATACGCTAAATTCTAGTAAGTTTACAAAATACTACATAAAAAATAGCTTCAGAAATGCCTAGTTTGCCAAATATCGCAAATTTCACCTACCTGACATGCACCATAGCGCCGTAGCCAATCTTGGCGTGCGGTGGCTTCACGTACGTACCGTCTGGAAGTACCTAAACATCGATTTTCCTGGATTTTCCTGAGAAATCACCTTGGCGTGTTTCATCAGCATTTGCTCTCTAGGTATCCTCACATGGTCCAATTTTAAAAACCCGTTATCCGTCGTGTTGTAGCTGATTTTAGGGCCGATATCTCCGACGAGAATTCCTAAAAGTCGATAAATGACGGCAAAACTTATAAAATTAAAGAGGCTGCCAGATTGATTTATCATACTAAAAATAACGTTTAAAAATATCTAAATCAGTAAAAAAATAAGCCTTTTACGTTTTTTAGTGTCATAAAATGCTCAAATGACTGGCAAAAAGCGCAAAAACAGTTATTTTAATCACTAACACTTACCTTTCAACGGCTGATGCGTCTTTTCACATCTCAATTGCACCAAAAAATTATGCGGCCCGATCGCTTTGCCGTCAATATGGAGCTGGGCGGCCACAATTGCATAGCTCGACGATTTTCCCAAGTTTCCGGGCCACCTAAAAATATCAAGATTTTAAATATTAGGTTCCAAAATACTTTAAAACCATCAAAATTCGATTAATTGGGGTCCAGCTTATATAACTAACCACTTAATGGAAGAGGTAGTGGGGGAATGGATCACAAATTCCTGCGTTTTCTTATCGTAATGGGCTGTCGTCTCGAGGGCACGCAGATTTGTGCCTGGAAAAAGCGGAATTAATTTTAAGATTACGCTATGGCGTACAGTGTAATGTTTTAACCTGAGTTTTCATAAAAATCAAGCTTGAAAATCGATTAAAAATGCTATTCAAATTACTATAAAAATCCAATTTCTTAAAAATATCATTTTTTTGATTTTACGGTACGGCGTAATGTAAATATTTTAGTTTTATATTTTAAGAAAATCCTGCGCTTTTCAAAATGCCGTATTTAACAAAATACAGTACCATGTCCCATCTCGGTCTGCGCGTACGTTCCGATAATCTCCCCGCGTTGCGCTCGGGCTGCGTATTTGGCTGTAATTTGGTGGATTTCGTAGTGTCAAAAATTGATCGAGCATACCTTTTAGTTGCTCATCACCCTGGCCAAGGAGTGCCGGCAGAAACATGACATGTTGGAGGGCTAGGGGGTAGCCATCGATTCCGATTACCTCACTAAAATATACGAGGCTTAACCGATTACGCCACGAATCGATAAAGTGTCCGGTTAAGCCGATTTTTTGGTGGATTGCCAAATGGATCTCAGTTTAGGGCTTGGCATGGAAAAAGGCAGATTTTGGCTTTCAAATCCCTTTAAAACGCACTTGATGACATGGGCAAATGACTCCTCTCCAGGATACGTTCCAAACTCTTCGAGACGACGGAAGATTTCCGAGGTCTGGAATGCATTTTGGAGTTTTTAGCGATTTCTCTCTCCCTCTCACTCTCTCGCTCTCTCTCGCTCTCTTTCTCTCTCCCTCTCACCTTTCTAGCAGCATCATCATATTTCTGTTCCCTTGTCATAAATGCCTGCTCGCCAGCGTCATGTAATCTAGACTTGATTTTAATACAAATTGTGCACATATTATTTAAGACCAGCGCCCAAAACCCGCTTCGCGGGCCTTGGGCGCTGGAATGCGGCATTTGCATGAAAAATTTGACTTCCCGATAGCTCGGGTCCTTCGGACCCCTTCCCCTACCGGCCACACACGCGAGTGCAACTGGCAAGAATGAGGAAATTTGTAATTTTCCGCATTATGCAAATTAACCCTCAGGGACCCCCAAAAATGAATAAAACCGGCTTTAACTTTGTAAACTTGTATTTTATCGGGATTCTGAAAGCGCCATCGGAAAGAGGAGGGTCGATTCCCCCGGGTGGCGAAGAATTAGGGCATTTTATGCACGGGAAGGCCCTCAAATCGGGCCTCGAAAGTGACATCCACACACACACACACACACACACACACACACACACACACACACACACACACACACACACACACACACACACACACACACACACATACGCGCCAAAATTATATAAGGTAGGATTTTTAAAGGATTAAACGATAGCTTTAATTTAAATTTGCAAAATGACGCTTTTGGTGTTTAATTAAAAAATTACACAGGATTCCTCTGGACATATTCGGTGATTTTCCTCCTCTTCTCAGCCAGTTGTCTTCCATAAACGAGTCGAGCCATTTCTTCTGTTGAGAAATCCCCTCTTCCCCTTTCCTCTGTCAAATCCTGATTGTCCCCCTCGGCCGAGATATGTGAATTCACATCCATTCTGATTTCTGGAAAAAGAAGGAATTAAAAACTCTCTAGCGGTATGAATAGCTTAACCGGTAGCCAAAAGGACCCAAAAATTACGACTGAAGGGCTGGCGAGACTCATAAAATCGAGAGCAACAAAAATTCTGAGTTTTTCGCGGGTTTTACAGGTTTTAATGAATTTTCAATATTAAATTCATATAAAATAAAAGCCATAATAATACTGGTGATAACTGAGAAAGCTGAAAAATACGAGCGAAAGGATGTGGACTCCTGGCAGTCGTGTAGTTTTGTCTGATAAGGGGCATCCAAATGGGGGAAAGGGACATCATTTATCGGTGCTGGATAGGGGCAGACTACGAAATACACCTAATGATGGAAGAGAGGGGATTCTTTATCATTCGTGCAAAAGAAGAACTCATCGCCAAGTGCACTGGAACCGGAATAAAAAGTAATTAAAAATATTCAGGACAAACAATGGTTACGGGATGGTTTTTGGCAGGGATCAACACACAAACTGCATCACAGGAAATTCAGGGAAATGGCTGGCACAAGCCGGTTTCCTAAATGCTCTCTGCTAGCCAGCTTCCGGTTTCCAGTTTTTAAAACTTCTTGGTTGCGATTTGGTCTCCAGAACTCCACAGGGATCTCTGCTTGCTCGCCCAGCAAATTAGCTCCAGCAGTAATTCCGGAACCGAACTAAAAACCCTGAACTAAAAACGGCCGACAATTCGCTTTTCTGGCCTCAGAATCCCTTAAAAATTATCATTTGTTGCTGGTACACCGTCCTAAAGCGTCTCTGCTAGATTGTATGATTAAAATGAGACAGATTATTCCATTTTTCGATTTTTTTTTTAACTTCACAAGTCCTTTAAAAGCTCGTTTTTGTTATGATGTTTCCATTTTGCCCATTTCCAGTCAGTCAATTTAGCGTGGCCGTCTGATTTGTTAGTTCCTCATTGCCCCAAGGCATTTTGGATGGCTTATTTCAGAACGGCTATCCACAGACAGACAGAGACAATGATGATTTTCGGCGGCCGGGCATTATTTGAGCAGCTTTTGGGGCTTGGAGTCGTTATAAAGGGAAATTGGGGGCGGTCAGTTGGACGAACGGCTCTTCTGACAGACAGAAAAACAGATGGAATATCTATTATATTCGTTACTTTTTATATTCCCATTTTCTGTTGCATTGCAATCATGGGAAATCAACGAGCGGCATGACAGAAATGGAGCGATGTTTGGAGATATGGGTAAGGGGGCTACGGTAGCTCTGGAAATACTTTTCTTTGTTTTGGTTCTATCAAATATTTGTCTGGTAGCCAGTTAATGGTTTACATACATTAATATAAAAAATCGTGAATTTTTGAAGATTGATTTTTCGATATTCAAGGTCCTAGGTGAAAAATGGCATTTTTATAGTTTCAGTTTTTTTCTTGGATTCTTTTTGGGGTTTTAGGCAAATTTTTTATAAAAGTGATTTTTTCGCTCTTAAAGCTCTTCAAAAATAGTATGAGTTTATTACCCAATTTCCAGTGCTAACCCCGCCCCAGCTGGCCCGCTATATCGAAAATGGGAGTCTTCTGGTGAGAGGAGTGTCTCGGAAGGAATCCGCCCACAACAGATGGATCAATAATATTGTACCGTATGCCGTCAGTCCGCAGTACACCTCACAACAGTACGTGTTTCACGAGAAAACGTTTTTCGTTTTTCAAGACATTTTCCTTCATAATTACCTAGCATAATCGAATATTTCAGGAAAAAAATCATTGAAACCTCGTTTTAAGCCCTTTTCCAACCAAATTCATTTCCTAATCGGTTATTTCAGGAAACAAATCATCCGCTCGTCTCTTCGCGGCATGGAAAAGATTTCTTGCTTCCGATTCGTGGAAAGAAAATCGGAAAAGGATTACGTCTTCATCGTGCCGTTAGATGGATGCTATTCGTATGTTGGGAGGATTGGTGAGTTGAAACTTTGCAGGGATTGTGAAGCGCGGTAGTCGACCCGAAGAATCGGCTAGGTCTAGGCAGATACACGCCAAATGACGCGTTCAAACAAATTTTTATGGTACTGGCGGCAAGAAATTGAGTTCTTGTGTAGATGGGATTTGGCGCGTCACATAGCTGTCTAGACCTAGTCGATCGAAAGGGTCGATTCTCGGGTTTTCTCGTCGTTGAAAAGCGGAAGAAAATTGCAAAATAGATTTTTAGGAGGTGGCCAGCTGATGTCTCTGTCTCCGGATTGCCTGGCTGATTTTATTATCTGGCATGAGGTAGGCTGTAGCTTTTTAAGGTCCGTCGAAATCGATTGCCGGAATTTTCAAAAGAGCGGTAATAATAATTAATTGATTTGAATCCAAAATCAGATACTTTTTTGATGACCTTTTCGATTTTTCAGATGATGCACGCAATCGGTTTCGAGCATGAGCATCAGCGACCGGATCGAGACAATCATTTAACGGTCAAATATGAAAATGTGATCCCCGCACAAATGGGTATACTGTAGCTCTCCAACTCTTAGACTCCATATTTTCAGTGAATTTCGAGAAGATCCGCGCAAATGAAGTCGACTACCCGGATAAATATGATTATTCGGTGAGTAACGAAATCCAAATTTTTGGGAGCTTAAATTTAATTAGCTTTAACCCAATTTTTGTAGTCGCTGATGCACTACGATTCGTATGCTTTCGGAAAGTTGGATGAGAAGAGGAAAGTACGATTGGCTACGATGGTTCCGAAAAAGGTAAATTTATCGATTTTTTCTGCCTCAAGACCTCGACCATGGCCACTCTGGCTGGCAAAAAGCCAAACTAAAGGCTACAAACTACAATATTTCGTATTCTGATCGCCAGACTACAAAAAACTCCAAACTCTGGTGAAGACGATTTTTTGCCTTGCGAACTCCTTAAAAAAACGCATTCTCGCGTGCCAAAATTGAAACTACAGACTGCAGACGACAACTTTCCACCATCTGACCGCCAGGCGGCAAAACTACAGGCTGCAAACCCGTCAGGAGCCGAGTCAAAAATATTTTTGCCTTGTGAACCCCTTTAAACAAAGCTGCCTTGCAAACAGGAAACTACAGACTACATGCTTCGAATTAAAGACTACAAACTCTGAATCCCCTATTTTCAGGCAGGCGTCTCTCTGGGTGACAACATGGCCTTCTCCCCAACAGACATTCGAAAGTTGAATCGTCTGGGGAAATGCCCTTCCCCTATTTCTCCAGTGAATCCCGAATCCGGTGAGTGGGCGGATAATGGCTTTCGGGTGCATTCTACGTTTCTCTGCCTTTCTCTATCTCTCTCTCTCTCTCTCTCTCTCTCTCTCTCTCTTTCTCTCCCTCTCTTCTATCTATTCCCTTTCAGGTGTCCAGAAAAAGCCCCAAGATGTCGGAAAAGAGGATACTACCGTACCCTCTGCCCAATGCTTCGATAGAACTTCGAATTGTCACGATTTCAAGGAGGCCGGTTGGTATTAATGATTTTGATGGCGGTATCGAATGACAGTTAGGAATATTTCAGTCAAAAATCCGAAAACTGCGCAAATGTTAACAACCTGAATTGATTCTCTAGTTATCTGGTAGACAATCAGCTAATTTCCATAAAAATCTGGAAAATTTTGGGAAAATCAGAGACTAGCTATTTTAATGGAGTAACTGAATGGCAGTTAACCTAATTTTGTCCTGAAAATCAAAAAGTATTGCAGTTGACAAATTTTCAATGAGTTTTTCTAGTTTTTTGACTGACAGTTAGCTGATTTCCACAAAAATCGCGGCAATTTTCTCATTTGCAGGAAAATGCGACTCTCCCGCGTACAAAGCGTTGATGGAGAACTATTGCGCGTTGACATGTGGATACTGTAAAGAGATGGAGAAGACGACGAAATTGGTTGAGATCCCGAAAAGCCCCCAGAAAGAGCACACCATCAAGGAGGAAGTGAAGAAACCGAAAGTGGTCATTGAGGAAGCGGAAAAGGATGGAAATGATGTGGAATGCGAGGATTTGGTGAGCAAAATTTAAGTTTAGAGGGAAAGGGCAAGCTAGCAGATATCATTTAGGAACCAAAGAATCAAAATTTCTTGATCTTCTCCAAGGATCTCGGCTGGTTTGCATTAGCCAGCAGACGGCCTTTGGATTAGGGTAGCAGGGACCATTTAGAAAATCTTCGAAATTTCTGGAATTCACCCAGTGGGGCAAACTAGCAGAGACCATTTGATTTCCAGCAGGCCCAAAAAAGCCAAAAATTCGTAAAAATTTGACTTCACAGCCCCTTTAAAATCTGCAAATAATTTGTTCAGAAAATCTCATGCAAATTCTTCGTCGAACAGTGCCAGAAGTCGAATTTCCGCGACGTTCTCAAGAAACACTGCCGGAAGACGTGTGGATACTGCTGACACCGTGAAAACTATTTTATAACCTAATCGGTTCCATTTTGTATGGAAATGGTTTTTCAGCTGCCAAAACTTTAATTTCATGCAGTAATCGAGCGAGTTTTTGTATTTAGAAGTGTTTTTCTGCTTTCTAAACTATCATTTCATGCCATCCTACTATATATAAAAAAATAGTGTCTGTGTGTGTGTCTGTGTGTGTGTGCCACTTTGCATCCACTTCCGTCTGTCTGTCCGGAGGATATCTCGATAGAGGATGAAGTTACGGGTATGTTTGATACGTCATTAGATGCGCAATCGTCTTGAGATGACTGCACACATATCAAATTTTACAAAATCAGCCATTTTCGATATTAAATTTAAGTTTTGTGAAAACTTCTTTGTTAGGAATAATTAGCATAGACCGGAAGTTGGGATTCGACGATATAAATGGACAGCAGAGGTTGTTTTTCATTTTTGTCATCTGAATTCAGGACAATTATGCAAAGTGCATGATAAAATGGGGTTAGACGGGGCCAGGGTTGAAAAGTCGCGAAGCGGCTTTTGAACCCTGGTAATCGATTAAATTCCCAAAATTTTATGCTATTTTTTGTATTTTTATGTGTTTCCTGTATTTTTCGGAATATCCGGGTATTTTTGCCGTTTAGATAAACACTTGGCACTTTTATTGACTGAAAAAACACCTTCGAATATGGGGGCTAGCGACGAGAGAGTCGGGAGAATGAAGAGAGGGCAGAGAAAAAGACAGATGGAAAATATCGATCGATTGTATTGATTGATGGAGATAAATTGGTTACTTGCCAATTCTAGCCGCATAATATGATGGTCTCTTGACGACTCTTTTCCCGATACGAGCCACGAACATTGCCCGTTTCAGGCGGCCGTCACTGAAAAAAACCAGAATCCCGATATTGGTGCAATTTTACGAATTTTTAAAGGAACTGGGTGCGCCAAAATTAACTCTTCTGGAGTGACTAGGTCTAGACAGCTACGCGACACTACGCTGCGATACGTACGACAAATAAGACGTCTGGTCGCGTTGTTATGGCTACCCTAACCGGCGCCAACGCCTATGGATTTTGACAAACGTGTCATTTGGATCGCAGCGTAGCTAACTACAAGGCTAATTTGCATTCCATGCATTTTCTAAGATGCTGCATTTTCTAGAATTTTCTTTTTTTGTTGCTTACTGGAAAGCGTTTCGCAGCTTGTGCCTGCAATTTTTAGCCTTTGTCGGAGGACTTTACATAATTTAGCAGCTTTGCCATGCTTTGTGTGACCCAAATTTAACTTCCTTTTTGCGAGTTTTTCCATGAAAATTTCGAAGCATGAACGTCTTTGCCTAGTCGAATTTTCCCGAGACAGAAACAGGTCCATTTGGTCTAGCTGAAATCTGACTCTCGGGTCAATCCAACGAAAATGGGCACAGAAAGACCAATCCAAACGGGGGGTTTCCGGATTTTTGTTCCCCGGCTATCAGATTACGCAATCAAAAGGTTTGGGGTAGATGTCAAGTGGAAAGAATGGAGTTCAGTTTGGTTTTTTGGATAGAGATCCGGTGAAAAAATGACTACCTGCCCTCGGAAGCGACCGGGTAAAATCCATGAAGATCGGATTGGCCAACCAATTGTGCCGCATCATCGTCTGACGCGTATTGGGGGAAGGCTACAAATTTAAATATTTTGTAGATTTTAAATGGAGCGCGACACCTAAAAATGCCGAATTTTCAGATTCGAAACATTTCCGAAACTTGGCGTTTAATGCCGAATTTTAAAATTGCCTAGTTTTCAAGTGAAAAATATGTTTAAGTTTTTATAGATTTCATAGAAATTAAATCGGTTTAACTTACCGTGTAGAAGGGAGAAGATGAGCATGAGAACGACGAGGAATAATGCTTTTGCTTGCATTCTGGTGGGGGATTGGTGGATGGAGAGTGATGGGGGAGGGGCCAAGGAGTGGCTGGGGTGCCTGCAAAATGTTATTTTAAAAATTAGGGATTATTGGCGGGGGGGGAATCATAAAAGCCCCCTTGAAGGCTCACTCGCGTTTAGCAAGATAAATTTTGAAGGCAAGCCGGCGATCAATTGAGAAAAATGTTTCAATGAACTGCCAGACAGAACAGCGGAGCATAGGTTTTTTTTTGTGGCCGGGCGGCGATTCCTAGTGGAGGATCTCATCGATGCCTAGGACCTAGATTGTTTTCAGGGGGAGGCTAGTAGACTTCCTTGCGGAAATAATCCTCAAATCCGGATTTTTCAAAAAGCAACTGGCAGTGTTACTTGACGGAATGCATCTCTGGGGCATCCGATTTTTCTGTAGGCAGGCTAGCAGCAATTCTTTGCGGAAAGTATCTAGGAAAGGAACGTCCTGTAAAAATCATTAAAATTTGTCGTTAAAGCCAGCCGTGATTTTTTTGCGAATCGCTCAACATGTCCAAAAATTATGTTCTGCGCACATCAATAAAGGCTAGAACCTCCATCAAAATCTAAAATCGTTAAGGTAAATCCTGGCGATGTGTATCCTTTCCTCCTGATATCCTAAATTCAACAACCCTGAGCCACAGCTACGGCTAGCGCAATTATCCTCTCTTCCCTCGTCCCTTCCAGGGGCTCTTTAGACGGGGGTAATTTGTGCATTAAGGAGAGGATTCGGGAAAGGACGAGAAGGGCCTCCAATGTGATAGCATTCGACAGGCTGGCTGACGTCGCGCACAAATACACAAAAAGCCCGTGTACATCCTTATTTTCGGGGTCGTAAAAGAAGCTAAGCTTTCTAAGCTGAAATGCCTCGTATTCATATAATTTAAATTTCCTAGACAAATTTTCTATCATATTTCGATGCCGGTTTTAGACTTGGCAAATTTACTTCCACCTGGAAGCGAGGGATTTTCTGGAAAAATGACATTTGTGGAGGCGGTTGAAAATATTTTGGAAGGAAATAGAGTTATGTGCTCTTCTCAAGAGGAAGAGGAAGACACCAAAATATACCTCATTTCCCACTAGGCAAGGGGGTTGGGAAGGGCCTTTAAAATAGAAATTAAATTTAGGTGTCCCGTTGAGCGGTCGTGGGTGCCGTCATTAGTATTTTTTAGGAACCAACGAACATACCGTTCTTTTAAAGGTATAGTGACATCAACTGTTTGTCAGTTTAAAGATTTTTCAAGTAAAAGAGCGGAGGAAATTAGGGGTCGAATAGAGATGGTTCAAAGAACACTGAAACCCTTTGGAATCAACGAGACAAATTGAGCGAGACCGAGGTGGATGCGTAGTTGATTTGAAATGCTAATTTCAAATCTAATTAACACGGAGAAGACAGGAGAAGAGAAAGAGAGAGAGAGAGAGAGAGAGAGAGAGAAAGAGGCAGAGAGAGAGAGAGAGAGAGAGAGATAGAGAGAGACAAACGGACAGTTTGTTTGGCACACAGCGAATGGTAGAAATTTACTGAAACATCCATTTTACAGATAGAAAAAGGGATAAATTTCCATGGAATGCCAGAAAGACAGAGAGTTGAGAGGACGCCAAAAAATCAGAGAAATAGAGCAAAAATCGTCGAATTCGACGTTCCTTGGTCTGGTATTTAATTCAGTCGATCCTCCTCCAGCCTGCTGCAATCAGAATCATAGCCAAAGGCCAAACGAGGCAAATTCGCATGCAAGAGCATAGGGGATCGTTTTTCAGCGGCGTTTTTTGGTGTCCAACGGAATTTGAGAGAATTTTAAGTCTCATATAGATTAAATTGGAACGGCTGACTTAACTGCCTGGCAATGGCTAAGACAATGTACAAAAAATACGAAAAACACAATGAAAGAGGTCATATCAGTAGGGCAGTCAGCCCAGCTACCGTAATACTTCTATCTTTAAAATTTTTAAAGTCTAACTCTTTAAAGGTGTCAAAAGGTGGGTTGAGCGCCCGCTAGAATGGCTCTAAAAAAACCAAGACAACGATCTGTTTTTACAAAAAAAAGATAAAGACAGTAGGAGCCGCGCTCAAGCAACCGTAATACCCAATCCTGAAAATTTTCGAAATCTGCATTTTTAGGGGAATAGTAGATAGTTTGTGCGCCAGATAAAATAAATCTGAAAACCAAGACCCAGGAAACTGTCTAGTTTCGACCAAAACTGAATCCAAACCGGGTTCGAAACTCTAAAATAGGTCGAAATCTATGTGGGAGGAAGGGGAAAGAATTGAATTCCGATGGTTTCGTCTTTCTCGAGGGTAGATTGGGTCTCTAAAGGGATTATGATAGACAGAAGACAGAATGCACACCGGGGCAGAGACCCCTAGGGAAAAGGGGCGGGGCTTAGGGCGCAGAGAAGAGACCGAATCAACCTCCAATCCCCGGTTGCCCCGGAATCGTTTTCCCCTTTTCTCCTTGAAGGATTTTTTCGATTCCGCTTTCGACAGAATGTCTTCCCGTTGAATTTCAACCATTCAGTGACGTCTCGAGTAGGTAAGTGAATTGCAGAGGAGGTTACGGAAATAAAACCTTTTTTCAGGTTTGGGGAGTTTGCAGGCTTGGAATGTGATTAGCTGCTCGGAAAGTAGGTATCTTTGTCTCTCGCCCTCTCTCTCTCTCTCTCTCTCTCTCTCTCTCTGGCTCTATCACTCTCTCGCTCTCTAGCTCGAATTTTGTTGTTCGCAAGGGTTTATAAAAAAACTGAAAAACTCGATTCCTCAGTTCGTGGAGTTCGAAAATTTTTCTTTACTCTCTCGCCTTCTCTCCCTCTCCTGCTTCTAAACTGCACGTCAGAAAACCTATTTCCGGTTAAATCTAGGAAGTTCCGGTTAGCTGGCGGGCCGGAAATGATAGGTTTTGGGCTAAAACCTGCTCTCTATCACTCGCTCACTCTCTCTCCCTCTCCCTCTCTCGCGCTCTCTCTTTCCCTCTCTCTATCCCTTGCGCTCTCTCTTAAAGTTCCTTTTAGAAGACGACGTGACTTCCGTGTCTCATGTCCGAGGAGGAGAATTGCTCAACGTCACCCACCCTCTCTTTCCTCTCCTCTTGGGCTTGTTGAATATTCTGTATACCCCTAGGGCATCGACGAGATTATTCAGAATACATAGTACAATCTTTTTTTTGACAGAGGCAAAACACAAAATATAGCAGAACAATCATACCTGACAAATCATAACTGCCTTAACACGCCAAGGACTCTGTACTTTGCCCCCGAACTGAAGAGGTAAGTGTAAGGGCTGAGAAGATGTTGCATTGGCATTATATAAACAACGTAAAAATTAGTTGTGCTGATAGATGAAGGTGACATAAAAGGATGCTTTTAGAGTGACAGTCCCCGACTTCCTCCAATTTTTTCGAGGTGGCTATGGTTTCAGTGGCAAGCGCAACGGCTTCAAAAATGATCCGCATCTATCGCCGGTTTCGGGATACTGTAGATCCATCACTTTCTGAAAGCCATCGACACTCGGCGGCCTGAAATAGAATTCAAAATCTTTCCGCGGTGGATCACCCGAGTGGCTTTTGATGGTTTGCTATAGCCGCATCAAGTGATGAAGTCGTCTTCCTGATCCCGGGATGGACATTGAACATGTGGGATGGCACCGCGAATTGATAGCCCGCACGGCAGAGGGCGTAGATCTGTGACAGCAAAATTATACAGTCGGCTTTAGCGGGTTTCTTTCAAACTGTCGAAATTCATAATGTCGAAATTTACAAGCAAAATTTTCCCGGATAGCTCCCGAATCCTATGCAAAAAAATCGTTACGAAACATCAAGGAATTTAGGCATCTTGATAAGAATCGATTGCAGCTGTCCGTAAAAGTTCAGGAAAAGCCCACGCAATATTGCATATCCCGCACTCGCGTTGGCACATTTTCATAGCATAATGGGGCTGATTTATGGAGGAGGGGCTGTGGCTCCCAGTATGCACCTCTGAAAGCAACACGAAAACTTAAGCTAAGCCAACGAGAAGGGAAGATACAACAATACATTCTGATCAGAGGGAACAAAGGATGGTCATAATGCCGGAAGATACCTGTATCGATGGGGTTTCACCGAGATTTCCTGCGTTTCAATCGAAACATTGACCCATTGGCCCTGTTCCTCAATAAAATGGCCTTCCGGGAATGTGAAACCGTGGAATAAATTGGCACTAAAAAATCGGCGTGGGTTGTTTCCAGGTGATCAACTTAACAGACGTTTCTTATTGGTCTAGGTTTTCTTAGTACTCACATAAATCTTTTAATACTCGTTTTAATAATAATAACTGTATTTAGAACATCTTCTGTATTAAAATTTTTAAAAAGTTAGAAAAGTGTTTGAGAAAGCCGAAGTTTTGGTAATTTTGGGTCGAAAAAAATTATCCCGCTTCCGCAAATACTACGCACGTCTTCTGCCGGAGTCGAGCGCTCAACCCGTGGATGTCTTTTGGAATCTGTGCTTCTGGGTTCACGGCCGCTTCAAAACGTCTAAAAATGTATTCCTTTGCGTCAGAGTTACAACATCTTTCCAGGCATCTGTCGAAAAACCTGATGACGAAAATTCTAATTTTTCTTGCCTTAAAAATAAAATTTTTTGATGTTTTTTTTTGTGATTAATCGTGAACCTGCCTGATGATAAAAACTGTTTTATTCCCCAGCATTATCCATTCATTGGCAACGGGACGGATTTGCGACTCAAAATTCCGCGAGAATTCCATTTCGATGTCGGCCACTATTAAACGTCGTTGAATATGGCAATGAAGTTTACAAAATTGAAGTTCAGTTCTGGACCCAATTCGGGCGACATTTCGCATCACATTTATCGGGTAGATCCCGAAAGGAGCACGGAAACGGGAAAAGGCGTTGGAAACTGAAGTTATTTTTTGCCTACCAGTCGTCGGTCCTTGTTCGTTAGCGGGGGAGGCTCTATAGGAGTCCCCCCGCTAATGAATCAGAACCCGACGGCCCATAAACTCACTATTAAAGTGTGTACAATTAATCAGCCGATCCTCGAAATTTGGCAATGTTGAGCAAGTTCCCATCAGAGAAGTTACATAGACGACATGGATCGAAACCTGACATTTTTTGAGTTTCTGCCAAAATGCAGCGATTATTTTCATGAGTTTGCGCGATTATTTTAGTTTGCGAATAGCGATTGTTTTCATGTGTTTCATGGCTCGTGCTTATTGAAAAAATGTTCGCTGGAGGTCAGTTTGTATAAAGAAAAATCTAATGACGGAGGAGTCCGTTCAAAACTGACCATTTCCGCAAAACTCGGATCGCAGACATGTGCCCGCCTGATTTCATAAAGCGACTCCGTCGTTTCGGGACCAATCAGTACGCTAACCGAAATCGGGGCTCGCCATTCTGATACCTAATATTTAGATCATGCACTACATAGAGTGTCTCAATCAAAAAATATCACGCTGGGATGTCTCCATTTCGGGTGCTAGCGATGTGAAATTTCTGACTAACAAGGAGGCGCCGGATCGGGATCGGAATCGGACCAAGTCTATATTTTGCAGACTTTTGAGCTGATTCCGAATATGGTTACCGTTTTTGAGGAATAGGCATTTCTCGAAAGTTATAAACGATTTAAAAAAAAACCCAAAAATTCGCTACTTTCGATGGATGTGACCCGTGAAATAGGCTTTTTAAAAAAACCAGCTCGTGCATTTTGTCTCCAAAAATTTTTTCCATAGCATGGAGATCCTCAATTTTTAGCACAAATTTTTTTCATGACGCAGCTTAATTATAAAAGTTTTTCCTAAATAAGACGCGCCAACTGCTTTTTTCCGAAATCTATTGCGGAATTTCTTACGTCCATCAAACTTTGCTGCCTTGTCCCTTTTCCGCCTTAAATCGCTCACCACTTTCGAGAATTGCCTATTCCGCAAACACGGTAACCATATTCTGAATCAGCGCAAAATTCTACACAAGTTAGGCTTCCCGCGATTCCGAAGTCCGGACGACACTCAAAACGGCTCCTTGAGAGCGTTGTCATCGAATGCGTTGTTCTTTACCTGGCGGGCAATGGCTGGCAGATAATTGGGGGTGGCATGGCTACAAAGAGAGACAGGTACTTCGCCACTTGAAAAACTGGAATTTAAAGAATTTTTTTTAGTTTAAGGGCACTGCGACACCTGAAACGGGCCTTTACAAAATCATAGTGAACGCAGAAGCCAGATCTGACCTCGTCTGCACCCCCATTTGGGTTAAGATACGATAATTTTTGAGTACGGTAGATCTGAAAAGTTGGCATTTTTTTGTGCTGCAATTTTGCTGCAATGAAAATTGCCAAACTGCCTAGGGAAATTATTATTTGAAGCGGTTCTGCGGGCCAAAAAGCCAGCAAAAATTCCTCGATGGATTTCTGATAGGACCACCCTCCCAAAACCCGAATGATCCAAATAAATAAAAATGACGAGTGAGACGTGTGAGAAGACTCAATGAAGACCGAAATCTGGGATGAAAAAGATCATAAAATACATTTATTGAGCGCGAGTTTCCACAAAATCTCTGCTAGCTTGCCCCTGCGAGGGGACAGAAACGAAAGTTCATCTAAAATCCTACAAAAAACTTGCCTGGAATAAGGTCAAAATAACGACATATACGGCCAAAAACAGCAGTGAAGCACGTCTACAGGAAAACAGAATTCTCGACATTCTAGAATATGGGTTTAACGAACGAGTTCTGACGATCGGTTGTGCGGTAGAAGAACGGGATTCTGCAGAAATAACACGAGCACTTCCCCAAAAATCCCTTTTCATTGGATTGTATTGGGCTGTAAAAAAATTTCATGCGGTTTTTGCTTTGAGGTGTTTTTTCAAGAACATTGCTGCTTTAGTAGCTGATTGCAACATGTAGTTTTGAAGGGTTTCCCGTTTCTCAAAAGGGAAAAATGAATTTAGGCACTTTCCTAGTTAGTGCATTGAAAGCTTATGGGAAGATTGTACACATCGTTCACACGCTACAATCACAAATTCAGAAAATTAGGAAACGAGTGTCATCTCCACGTTAGAATTGCTAAAGAATTTAATGATAACTTTAGTAAAAGACCGTGCGTCAACGGCCCGATTGGGTAGCGTGACCTCCGTGGCTCATTTCTGAAGCACAAAAATTGCTCAAGGGCATACTGTATATCGTGGATCGTGGGTGTATATCGTGTATCCATGCTGTTTATTATTTTGAAACCAGCGGCCTAGTTTCTGCACATTATGCAAATGACCCCTTCGGCACGCTCAAAAATGAGTAAAACATATTTTAATTTTATAAACCTGTACAGGGTGTTCCAATAAACAATCTACCTCTAACTCTACGCAAAAGTATCGGAATGGCAGTTATACCATTGCAAAGCCCTTGACACGGCGAGTTTGCAACAATCTTCAAAACCATGTTTTTAATACAACCAGCCATTTGACAACGCATTTAAAAACATTAACGAACGAGTGCCACATCTAATTAACGGCTACTCCCGGTCATTTTGATGAGAGAAATTGCGGCAAGTTAGCACGTATGCAACCGCAAAATCTTATCAAAACGGCTTTTAAAATAGCGCATCCAAATAAAAAGACAGTTTTCAGATTGTTGTAAACTGGCCGTTTCAAGGGCTTTCGAATGGTGTATCTATCGTTGCGGTCTGATACTTCTGCGTCGGGTCGGAGGGAAGTGTTGTTTTGGGACGCCCTGTAATTTATCCTAAATCTGCGAACGCCATCGGAAAGAGGAGCGTCCGTTCGGCCAAGTAGCAGAGAGTTATGGCATTTACGATGGGCTGCGAAAGGGACAGCTGCCCACTGAGTAATGAAAGAGAGATGAGAAAAGATGAAATAGAGAAATGGGATAATCTTGAAATAAAGGTACAGGCTTTATCTTCCCCCCGGCCACAACAGCAGGGAGTTAGTGTAAAAGAGAAGCGGTCTGATGAATCACTGGGAAAAAGAATGCCACAGAATTTGTCGCTAGTTCTCCGGCTGAAGAGGTAAGTGGTGGCCGCATTCCTGAAATGTTAGATGTGGGGCGTTATTAGATGTATCAGATTGACAATGCTGAATTGAAATGGCAACTGACCATCCAAGCAGCGATTCCTCTAAATTGACGGTCCCCAATTTCCTCCAATTTGAGGCGGAGGCCCCGATCTGGGTCCCAAATGGAATGGTGTCAAGAATGATCCGCATAAATTTCCGGTATTTGGGTACTGTAGATCCATCGCTTTTTGGAAACCCTCGGCGCTGGCTAGGCTGAAAAACAATGATTCCTATGAATTTAAATCAACGGTGACAGTTTAGTCGAGAGAGAGAGAGAGAGAGAGAGAGAGAGAGAGAGAGAAAGATAGAGAGAGAGGCACGTGTGGCTCCAACCTACCCGAGTGGTTTCTGATGATTCCGAATTGCCGTATCAAGTGGTGAAGTTGTGTTCCGAATTCCAGGATGAACATTAAAAACATGAGTTGGGACTGCGAATTGATAGCCCGCTCGGCAGAGGGCGTAGATCTGAAAGAAAAGCTCTGGTTTACGCGAGAATCGACCCCTTCCATTCGCTAGATCTCGACAGGCACGCAATAAGCCAAAAGACGCGTCCAAGCTGGATTCTTACGCGCTATCAACCATTAGGTTGAACGCGTCATTAGGCGCATCGCGTAGCTGTCTAGACCTAGGCATTGGAGGAGGCCGAGTTTGGCATTTGCTAGTTCCTTTAGAGCCGATAAAACCCCACGCAATATTGCATATCCCTCAGCCGTGTCGGCACATTTTCATGGCATAGCGGTGCTGATTTGTGGAGAAGGGGCTGCGGTTCCCAGAAGCCGCCTCTAAAAACTTATCGAAATTTAACAATTTTTAATTGTTAAAACTCAAAATATGAATAATATAATTGAATAATATAATTATAAAATATATATAATTGGCTAAAAATACAGAGAAAATTGTTAATAGAAAAGCGGATCGGCCCTTCTGACCTGTATCGATGCGGTTTCACAGCGATTTCCTGTGTTTCAATGGAAGCATCGACCCATTCGCCCTGTTCCTCGATAAAATGACCCTCGGGGAATGAGAAACGGTGGAAGAAAGTAGCACTAAAAACGTAATTTTTATGGATGTAAAGTATCCAAACTTTTGACAGCTTTTCTGGACCGAGGATTACAAAAACGTACGTTTTCTGCCTGAAACGAGCCCTCAACGCCAGGATATCCTTTGGAATATGCGGATCTGGGTATATGGTAGCTTCAAATCGCCTGCAATGGTTGTTTTTTTTTGATGAATCGGAACTTACCGGATAATAAAAACAGTCCTATTTCCCTGCATCATCCATTCGTTGGCCACGGGTCGAATCTGGGCTTCAAAATTCCGTGAAAACGTCATCTCGATGTCAGCTACTAAAATAGGCGTTTTTTAACTGGCTGGCGGTTTGCCAGAATTGAAAATGTGAACATAAATTTAAAGTAATTAACCTACAAAATTGGAGCTCAGTCAGCGATCCAATTCTCGCGACATTTCGCATCACATTTATTGGGTAGATGCCGAATGGAGGGCGGAAATAGGAAAATACATTCGACACTGAAGAAAGGCATTTCAAATATGTATTCAGAACTTAATTCTTTTTCGCTTCAGAAACAGAATTAATTGAATTCACACGATGAAACACGGATCGAATAAAAACGCGTAATTTGGTGTTTCGCGTAGTTGTCTAGACCCAGTCCATGGGGGGTCGATTATAGCACTTCCCAGTCCCTTTAATCTAGTGTTTAACTTACTATTAAACTGTCTACAATCGAATAATTTGTCCTCAAAATCGGGGAGTTTTGAGCAAGTGCCAAGTAGCGAGGTAGAATAGACAATGTGGATCGACACCTGAAAAATCGTTTTTTTTTCAAAATTTGATTTTGTAGAAATTTTTCGAGCAATGAATATGGCAAACCAGGCAGTCAGTTTGCAAAAATTACTACTCAAAACCACAAAATACTTATTAAAACCCGACCATTTCGGCCAAAA